>APFE031691392.1:70735-119091 GCA_000404065.3 Pinus taeda | reverse complement strand
CTCCTCGGGCTTGGTACATGAAAATTGATCAGTACCTGACAGATCATGGTTTTCAGCAGAGTCCATCTGATGCAAATCTGTATATCAAGCATACTGGTGATGATATCTTTTTTGTGGTTGTCTATGTAGATGACCTTACCATTACTGGTAGCTCTACACATTTGATCCATGGGATCAAACAAGACTTATGCAGTACCTTTGATATGACAGACTTGGGTCTTCTTCACTACTGCCTGGGGGTTGAAGTTTGGTAGACTGAGAATCACATCTTTCTCTCTCAATCCAAGTATGCCAAAAATCTTGTGGACAGATTCAGAATGCAGGATTGCAAGCCAGCCACGACTCCTATGGAACCAGGGCTCAAACTTTCAGCTCAGTCATCCTCTCTTCCTGTGGATGAAACTCTATTCAGGCAATTAGGCAGTCTCATCTATCTTACTGCCACCAGACCAGACATCAGTTTTGCAGTAAGCTACATTTCCCGCTTCATGTCAGCCCCTAAAGCTGATCATTGGATAGCAGCCAAGCGTGTGCTACGATATGTGCGTGGCACTTCTGATTATGGACTCCTATACACTTGCAGTTCCGATCCTATACTCAGTGGTTATACAGATTCTGAATGGGCTGGTTCGATTGATGATCGTAAATCTATAGCTGGATATGTGTTTAGTCTAGGATCTGGTGCTGTCACCTGGACTAGTAAGAAGCAGCAAGCCGTGGCTCTCTCCTCAACAGAAGCAGAGTATCGAGGAGCAGTTAAGGCAGCTTGTGAAGCAGTTTGGCTTCGACATATGCTTGCAGATATGCATGCTTCCCAGACAGGTCCTACTTCCTTGTTTTGTGATAATCAGGGAGTGCTCAAACTCACCAAAAATCGCGTCTTTCATGAACGAACAAAACATGTGGAAACTCATTGCCACTACATTCGCCAGCTTGTTGAAGACGGATCAGTTCAATTGAGATATGTTCCCACAACAGAGCAGCCTGCATCTTCACCAAGCCTCTTGGTCCTAATAAGTTTGTAAAATTCAGGTGGTCTATTGGTGTTGTAAATAGATTGAGCATTAAGGGAGGGTATTAGAATATTTCTATTTTAGTTCAATGCTCACTCTTTTAGCTGTTGCTAAGTTTATTCTTTTAGCAGTTTCTTAGATGACACTGATTCTTTACATAGAAACTTGATGTTTCTATCTTTGTAAATATCTCTATATTATTATTGAGTATTGTTGCTCAATCAATTAATTAATTCATTTGGAAATCCATATGTGTGTTTGGCACTGTTTTAGATGAAGGGTTGTTTGTTTAGGGTTTTTCTTCTACTTCAAGACCATGATTCCTCAGATGGTCAGCCGCAGGCCTTAAGGAAGATTCTCAGCACATTGTATGGGTCAATTTGTCTTTGCAGGTCCAGTTTCAAGAGCAGAAAGGCAGTGTTATTTTTCTGGGACAGTTTGTGGACAAAATAAGGGAGAAACTCTCTCCTTAGGAGGTGCTCTTCAGATCTGTTGTTACCGGAAGAGGTCGCATGTCTGCTCCAGTATAGATCAGGGGACCGAGATGCTAGATAAGGGTTCAAACAAGCCCCAAGGGCCAACGAAAGACAGCTTAATGAAGAACAAGGTAGGTCGCACTAGAAAGAACTTCTCAACCCATTGAGTTAGACAACAGTAGAATGTAAGTTACCCTAACCAGACCAACCTTCTATACAGCGGTACAATTTGATCAATATGGACAGAATTCCAGAACTACATTATTGATAGAGCTCATGAACAGTGATACTGGATCTCCAAATTGGCAAGTCATTTTGACTATAAGTTATTTTACTCTCTCTCTCTCTCTCTGTTGAACATTTGATATTCATAATAAGAAGATTTGATCAAGGGTTTTCCCCATCATGGGGTTTTTCCCTGGCTTGTGCCATATTATTGTGTCCTCTTGTCTTGGCTTGTCTTCATCATTTATTGCATATGTTCTTTCTTCAGTAACTGTCAATATGATAATTATTCATGTGATTGAATTAATAAATGGGCTAAGATGGAAAATTGAAGCTTTTGTGCTAAGAAAAGAACATGGCTTAAACTTAGCATGGAATCAGAGCCAGTGAGGACAAGCCCAAGCAAAAGAGACAAAAAAGTCAGGTTTGTTTGCATAAAGACAGAAGAAAATCAAGGAAGTCAAGAAGTCTGGACCGAGCTCCTAGATGAAGAAGCTTGCAGTTCTGGGCACCTTTTCAAACCCTAATCACAGTGACTAGGTTGCATTTTTGTGGATCAAGAATGAATATTTTTGAAGATCATATAAAACCATGTTTTAGAAATTCGAGGGGCTAGTTCTAGAACGCAAAGATGATCGAATATCCTAGTAAGAAGAGTGCAGTTCTAGGTCTGTGATTACCCTTGTAATGTATCAAATCTGTGTTTAGAGATAGTTCAACATAGTGCAGTCACTAATATTTCAAGAGAAGGTCAAATTGAAGCCTGGTTTGGTTTACTTGGGCTATGGCCATTTTCTAAGGATCTTTGTATTTCACGCTCTCTTGATCTGAGGTTTTTGCTTGACAGACTTGAAATTGCCTGTGGATGATTTTCAGTACTTCTTAGGGCATGTATTTGTTGAACGAATTAAGACTAAGCCTTAATTTCTGTGCAATTTTGTGGGCTAAACCGGGGCACCTTGGCATTAGCCTACTCAGCATTTCGGGCAGAAATCTACAACGTACTTCTGAAGCTAATTCCGTGGGCAAATCATAGTCAACTCTTCTCTCTGTAGCATGGATTCAGTCTAGTTTGTGATGTGTGGACTATCCTTGTTGAAGATCTACGTGCAATTTTGATCTGGAGCAGAACTATTCCACATGATAATGAATCTTCTGAACAAATCTATGATCCAAGCTTGATTTCATCATTCTTTTGGGGTTAATCAGAAGTTATAAAGCTCATTGTAGTCCACATCTGTTAAAGATTTGCAGCCTCTCTCTTATGACCTTAACCACTGGAACAAGGCATGTATAGGGATTGAAGTTACTTGAATTGACAGACCTAATCTGCCCTCCAAAGAACATAAGTTTCAGATCTGATTGTGCTAGTTTGGTGGCTCTCAAATTACTTTAGAATTATCACCATGTTCAGGTGCACTGATCTGTTCAACTGTGGATTTGCTTTAAGCTTGATCACTCTAGTTTATGACACATTCAAGACCTATTAAATACTCTGGCATCCACACATGTTTATGAGATCTTGAAGAGTGCAATCTGTGCATTTAAATTGAAGTATATGTGCGATACAAATTCTGAGCATTTGAGTCTAAGTACGTGTTTAATGTTTTGGCCCTAATCACTGAAAGACCAAGAGATAAGTACTGGTGTTTTTCTTTATTATTTGAAGCATATTTCTGAAGCTAACATCTGTAATCAAATTTCTATGATCTACAAAAGGTTCAAGTCAAGTCTAAAGCACCTTCTGTAGAATTTGTTTGGAGACTTTTCGATTGGCCTGTATTAGTGTAAGGGTATACTTTCTTATGATTACTTTTTGCACTCTGAGGGATTGGTCGATAGTGGATGAAAGTTTGATCCTTAGATCTGAAGCAAGACAGTGACAGTGTTGACCATCAGCATTAGCATTATGGAATGTAAGGCAAGGAGCCATATTGCCTTCTGAAGTTTCTTACAGCAATACAATTTGTGCACATTATCTCAGAATCTTGAGAAGAAATTTAATCTAAAATGGTGATTACAAGGGCATAGGCATTAACATATCAGATATTCAGGCAGTCAGCATTAGAAAAGGTATTGGTATGTGCAAGGAATCCTAAGTTACCGGATCCGGCAGAGGCAGGAGGAATATTACCGGATCCACAGATCTGAACCAGATCCAGATACGATACGACAAAAATACGTCTAAAATATGTATTTTATAAATATACAGTTTTTGGAAACGGCAAACTTTCCCAAGATACGGATCCCGCTGGTGGCTGCTGGAAATGGTGAAATGGTCGCCGAAAAGTCAGAAAAAACGGAATTGTTTTAGGTTTCCATTGTCGATGTAGGTTTAGATATTATTTTTTGCGTGTATATTATAATGTGGTCGGCGTATATGTTATAACCTGCTCCCCTTTTGTCTGCATTCACCAGTCAGCCCCTCCTGCACACTTTCATTTGTTCCAGGCTCACCGTCGGCCCCTCCTACACACCTTTATTTGTTCTGGGCTCACCGTCGGCCCCTCCTGCACACACTATTTTGTTCCGGTTTATGCATCCCCAGCCAGCCAGGAATGCTGTCGTCAGTCAGCCGTTGTCCCCACGCTGTCGTCAGTCAGTCATTGCCCCAGCCAGCAACGCTTAGCCACCCTGCTCAGCCACCACCTCATTGATGCCTGTTGCTGCTCAGCGGACAAGTTAAAATTTTATTTTTTCAAATGTCATATAAAATACACAACAAATGGTCCGGTTTTCTATTTTTATTTTTTGTTTTATTTGGAAGGTCGATTGTATGTTTTCTTGTTTTTTTTAAAGGCCTGCAAATGCCAAAGGGTGGATTGTATAGTCGCAAATGCCAAATGGTCGATTTTAATTTTTTTGTTTTTGTTTTTAAAGGCAAATGCCAAATAGTCGATTTTTTAATTTTGTTTTTAAAGGCCTGCAAAATTCAAATGCCAAATGGTATTATTGTTTATATAACAGTGAATGACATTCTATAGATTATTTATATAACAGTTAACTATTTAGTATTATTTAGTCAATTTAAATTTTATAGTTATGAAATATTCAAAATTCTATTATATAGTCAATTTACAACTATTAGTAATTTACTAATTACATCAAATGCCAAATAGTATTATAATTATATTAATATAACAAATGGTAGATTTATAGCAATAGTATATGGCATTCTCTTTATTTATATTAATATATATTTTATTGTTTCCTCTTATATAATATAAGTTATAATATATATTATATTATCTTTAATAATGTTTTTATAAAGTTATAAACTTATGATATTAATAATTTATTTCATATTATGATCTTTTTCACTCTAGATGTATATCATATAAAAATGTTATAATTTATTAAATTATAAAGGCCATTGTCTACTCTTTAATTAATGCTCTAAAGGTTTTTTAAAATTAAAAAATATATATATATATATTTTGTATGTGACGTATCCTTGCCGTATCCGGATCTTGCATTTTCAAAAAACTAGCGGATCCATATCCGTATCCAGATCTGTATCCGTATCCATATCCCAATCTTGGTAACATAGAAGGAATCCTTGCAGTGCAGATGTCGTTGTGGTATTTTGGGAATTCAATGATATATGACTCTGATCTAAAGTTGATCTTGGACATCTATCCCTCTGTTGAACCTCCAACTCCTCTTCAAAATCCTCACCGTTCAAGAAAGAGGCACAGTTCTCCTGTGGTTTCTAGCATATTTGCATTCTTAAAGAAAAAGGAGCCTAGAAAAACCTAGGACAATGAATCATTAGTAAGGTCTCATCACCTTCTCCTTCAGCCTCAGACAGTAGCTCAAAAGGATTATTGCATCTGTACTTACTACCGTGACAAATGATGATGATATATGTTTTTGTCCATTGACACAATCAGCCCAATATCAGATGAGCCATCTTATGGAGATTTTGCCTTATAGTAGCTACAAGCATCAAGAAGTGAAAGCATCTGGAAGCATCTGATTCCAGAATCAATCCTCTTTCTATTGAAAAGATTCAATATTGTAACTCTCAAGTAGGAATGGTCTTCCTCAAAGTATAAAGGCCTACAACTATCAAGGATAGAACCCTATGAAGATTTTTAGTCATATGCAGCATCAGTCCTATGTATGGCACTGCCCTATGTATGACATCTTAGCAAATGCAAAGCAGCATCATCTATGTTCAATTTTCAGTCCAGCATCATGTATGATATCGTTACAAGTCCAGTAGCCGTGATGATATGTTGATGACAGTGTTACAGTCTTGTTCACAGACGAAGTTGGAACAAGAGAAATGTAAGCTTTGGATAGCCTATATTTTAAAAGATCATCAACTATCTGGGGCGCAACTCACTCGAAGTTTTCATACTTAAAGGAGAAGAAGTGGATGGCACTTTGAAATAGTTCTTTGTATCATTCCCTATCAACATAAGTGCCTTGAAGAAAGTGCATAACCTCTTGAGCACGATGAACAAAAGAACCTGATTCTAGCATCTTGGTTGCATTAAGTATAGATATATTGGATAACCTAATACGTTGGTAGCTGCCATCTTGCAATGAAGGATCATACAATTGTGTTGAGATGATCTCATGAGAATATTTCTTCTTCTTGGGTGAAGAAAGGGCTTCAAAATTTTTCTTCGACCTGAAGCCTTCTAGAAGCTTGTTTCTCTCATACAAGAAACTCTTGATTGAAGGATAAATAACCATCTAAAACAAAGACTTCAGAGGGAGCTATAAAATCCCTGATGACCTTGCTTGTCCGATAATTTCAATGAAAGCCAGTGATGTCAACTAAGTATAATGACATCAATGGAGGTTGCATGTAAGCTACATAATTATGATTGGATGATTTTTGGCACATGGACTAAAGGATTAATAACAGATTGCAGATTGCTCGATGGTTATGCTTTGGGTGAAGTTACTTTCCCAATATTCAGAGGGATTTATGATATTGACTTATGATGTATGTCCTACATAAAAGTAAACTGAATTTTAAAGTCAATGTTTCCTTCAAAAAGAGACATGGATAGACCTTGTTGACCACTCCATGTCAACCACCCCATAGCTGTACATTTTTTTCGCGCATGGATTTCCATCATGTCCGAGTACTCGGATGATCAACAGATTCATCAATATCAGCTATATGTACACTGGAGTTTTGTAAACCCATTCTGCATTTTGTAATGTAAATAATCCTAGTAAGACAAATGTATATAATAACCTAGGTAAATTTTTTTTTTGATGATGATTTCTATCCTAGGAGGTTTTTAGTCTCACTGATTCATGTGTGTTTCTAAACATGGATGATCGGCAAAGTTTTTCCCTCGAACCTCACCCCAAAGCTAGGGTGAATTTTGTCGTCGGGATTTTAAATGAGTCCTAGTGTTATTTATCGAATCTTTGTAAAAGTGATTTGGGAATAATTCTAACTATTTGGTTAGATTATTTTATTACATGTCACTTAGTCTACTAGATCATATTTTGTGTCCCAAAAATTGGTAATTATTGAGGGTCTATAACGAACGGGTGTTCCCCCTTCATAGGTTAAAAATATAATATTTTATGTAAAAAATATTTAGTGCATGGCGCCTAATAGTTAGACACCATGGCTAAATATTAGAGAGTTGGGAAAATTAATAATCCCCTCATGAGTCAATTAATTAAAAAATTTCGCTAAAATAAATTAAAATGCTAAAGGCAGAAATATAATTAATTTAGGTCCTAGGAAAAATTAATTTCTTCAACATTTAAAATTCGTGGGTTTTAAAGTTGTTAATTTTTGGAGGTCTCCGACCAAGGGAATATTAAAAATTTCAAGATATTTTGAACTCTTGGGCCACAATAGTTAAGTCAAAGTCAACTTTTTATGGCAATTAACTCAAAATAATCATTTTTGAGTTAATTAAAAGAAAATTAAAAGTGAAATTTGAATTTTCTCAAAAAGTAGCTTTATTTCAACGGTGATGATTAAAAGATCAATTGATCTTCATCAACGGTTCAGATTGCTTTGACAGGGATTAAGCTAGCTTTTTCTATAAATGAGAGATATCTCTCCATTATTTAAATCTAATTTAGGAATGGTGTACTTGCTCTAAGAAAGCTCTTCTAACTTTTTCTGGTTAATAAAACGCAAAAACTTTGGGGTTTCAGATCATGGTGTTCCTTTTTCAGATTTATGTGGTAATATTGTTCTTAATGCTTTGCTGCTTTTATTTGCAATTTGTTGATTGATAGTCTTTGAGGATTCATCTGTGTACAAGTATCTTGCACAGATTTCTGGGTTTTTTAAAATATCATTTTAATTTTATAGAAGTAGCAGGTATCTCTATTTCTTGATAATTTTATGATCATTTTTTAAGTCTCTATTAATCTAACAAGCATATCTAAGTGTGCAGAAGTTATCACTCAAAATTTGGGCGTTTGGAAAAGTCTTTAGCTGGACCAACTAACTCTTAGTGTACAAAATCTAAAAAATCCCACTATCTTTTTAATTTTTGAAATCATTTTATACAATATTTTACTTGCAAGGTTTTTCTTGGACTTATGCCTCTTTAAAATTTCAAATTTATTTCTAAATCTTGTGCAAAAATTTGTTTAAATCTGGCTAATAGAGAGCTTTGATCTGCAGTTCTATTAGATCTGTAGAATATTATTGTAGATTTGTAAATATCAAATTTTTTAATACATTGGGGTTTTGAAATTTTCATATTTTTGTATATACATGCTTTGGGACTTTTTCTATCTTTTATTTGTGCAGGAACAGATCTGAAAAATGCAAGAGATTTTTGTGGATTCCGAAGAGAGATCTAAGCCCTGGAGGGCATCTCCATTTTGTTTACAGGTTGAAGATAAATTTCAAGAAGATTGGGGGCAAATTTTTTTTAGGGCCTTGAGGACCAACGCTGGCCATCTCCAGCCTCTTTTTCAGCCTCCCTTTCAGCCTTATAGCCTCCCCTCTTTCAACAAAATTCTCTCACTAATTTTTTTAAATTTTTTCCTAAAAATTTTCCCTAAAACAATTAACAAATTTTAACAAAAAAATTCTGAGTTTAGCATTTGCATTGGAGAATTTTCAGTGACTTTGGCAGCCCATCTTCAAGTGTCTTCAAGCCCCTAAGGGCTAACTGATACACATCCTCTAAACCCTTACCCCTTTCATTGACCTAATTGAAAGCAAGATTAATACTAGCACAAAATTTTAGTTATCTGAAATTTAGCAACAAATAGTTTGCATCTTTCATTGCATTACATTCCAGAAATATAATTACCTTCAAAAACTTTTGCATGTTGTTTTCTAAATATTATTTCACTGTTTTTCAGTAATTTTCTAAGTTTTTAAATCAAATACATCAATAGATCAGAAAGAATTAAACTCAAATTTTTTCTGAATTTAGCAGCAGATTTAATTTACATTTTTTACAGTTGTATAATTTCATAAATAGAAGTTAGCTTCAATAACTTTTGCTAACAAATTTCTGAAAATTGTTTACTGTTGCTTAGTAGTTTATTTATGAGTTTTTTAGATCAAATACATCAATAGATCAAAAAGAATTAAACTTAGAAATTTTCTGAATTGTAGTTATCAGTTTGTCAATAAAATTTTATGTTGTTATACATAGAAATTTCTTAATATTGCATGGTTACAGAACTTTTGTTTTAGAATATGATTACTAGATTAATATTTCATTAATGTGATCTAAGTTTAAAATATTTAGTTTAATTTCTAAAGTTCATTTGTATTTTACTTGTTTATGCAAGTAGGACTAATCTAGTTTTACTTATGCATCTAATGATCTTGATTGAGTATTTCATACAAATAAATTTTTGAATTTAAAGGTGTTTTATTCCAGCGTTTTACATTTCAGCCCATTATGCATTTCAGTGATTATTTGTGCAGATTTTACATTTTGCAATGTTGGTATAAGTACCTACGTTCACATTTAGATCACCACCTTTCTGAGCCTTATGTTAAGTAACATTTAAGAAATATTTCAGAAATAATTTTAGACCCTCATTTAACTAAAATTAACCAAGTCCTTGTATTTCACATAGTTTTAAATTTTGCATTTGGATATGAGAGAGTCGAGTCTTTTCAGCAGCAGTTTCCCATCATTTACTTGAACCTTATTTTCTTCGCAAGATAGTTGACTCCACAAGGCACTGGAATCGCTTTCTTCAAATCATTTTGAATCCTTAAAATCTTGCGCAATCTAATACAAGTATTGGTTGCTTAGCTGTGTCTCCCAAGTTGGTTGGTTCCCAACTAATCTTTCATTTTTCCATTTCCATAAAGTCTACCACCCTTAGTCTTCTATTGGGAGACAACTCAAACGGAGTGATTGGGGATCAGTGCGATAGCACCCAATCTGGGTCGTTGTCGCAGTGCCTAGACATTTTGTGTGACAACAAACTTTATTAAGAGGGTCCCAGTTAAACATTGGTCTCTGGGAGCTCCTAGGAGCCCAAGGTACTTCTTTATGTTGTGAGCGACCATAGGGTGAGCGTTTCACCTTCTCCTATAGGTATGCTAGGTACAGGGTGAGTGGTTCACCTTCCCCTGTGATACCTCATGATGATATATGACACATAGGGTGAGTGGCTCACCTTCCCCTATGGTCATTATGTGTGTAGGGTGAGTGGTTCACCTTCCCCTACAATCGATGAGATATGCATAGGATAAGTGGTCCACCTTCTCCTATGGCATATGAGCAGGATGAGTGGTTCACCTTCTCCTGTAGTGAGAAATGTATATCGGCATTTGTTAATTGATGGTTAACATGTCAGTGGGACGTGGTTCATCATTTCCCCACATGTAGGATGTTCATTCCCTACGATTGTTGATATGTCGGTGGAATGTGCTTCATCCTTTCCCACATGTAGGATGCTCATCCCTTGCGATTGATGGTTGACATGTCGGTGGGATGTGGTTCATCCTTTACCCACGTGTAGGATCCTTCCTACGATTGATGGTTAGCATGCTTGTAGGATGTGGTTTATCCTTTCCCTACGTGTGGTTGTGACATGTGTTTGCACGATGTGGTTTCTTCTTTCCCAACGTGTGGTTGTGAGCAGGATGTGATATATTATTTCCTTGTTGGTGTTCCTGCATCATCCTACCCATGTAGTTCAAGATACATGAGAAGTACCTCTCATCTGGCTAATGAGTTGCAAAAAGGGTTTGGGACCATAGCACTACCAGTGGAAGGATCATGTATTATCATACTCCCTATGTCTAAGATGCATGTTGTTCTACAAATTGATATGGGATCGAATATGATTGGGGTTTTACCCCTGGACTGACTGTTGTCAATGGAGAGTGATAAGGTCTTGTGACTCACTTTCAATCAATTCTTCTTCTTTATTCATATCAGTGTTCATCAGAGATTAGATGATATATAGAGATGGTACATGACGACAAGATAGTTCATGATGACTGGATGGCATGATGGATTCGCAGGTGGAATTCCCCAGAGTTGAGAGGGAGTGTTAAAATTGGCAAATATGGCAAAATTCCACTATTGGACAACTCATTTGTTGGAAATAATTATTGCATTGAATTCATCTTTTCAAGAGGACCAAAATCGACCTAAAGATCACTAAATTTGGATAAGGAAAAATATTTATTTATTCAAAATAAATTCTATAAGCCATGAACTTATCAAGGAGGGAACATTTTGAAATTTGAACTTACCTCCACAAGTGTCAAGGTCAGCTTCACATTCATAAGGACAAATCATCATGTGTAATTGAATATAAGGGCATCCTCCAACCTCATATCTTGACATTCAAGAAACTTGAATTTATGTCTGAGGCAACCTTGTACTTGGAGGAGGATGAAGGGTTGTTTGTTTAGGGTTTTTCTTCTACTTCAGGGCCGAGATTCCTCAGATGGTCAGTCGCGAGCCTTAAGGAAGATTATGAGCTAATTGTATGGGTCAATTTGTCTTTGTAGGCCCAATTTGAAGAGAAAAATGGCAATGTTATTTTTAGGATAGTTTGTGGACAAAATAAGGGAGAAACTCTCTCTTTAGGACGCTACTCTTCAAATCTGTTGTTACAAGAAGAGGCCACATGTCTGCTCCAACATAGATCACTGAACCGAGATGCTAGAAAAGGGTTCAAACCGACCCTAAGGTCCAGCGAAAGGCAACTTAATGAAGAAAAAGGTAGGTCGCAGTAGAAAGGAGAACTTTTCAACCCATTGAGTTAGACAACAGTGGAATGTGAGTTACCCTAACCAGACCAACCTTCTACAGTAGTACAATTTCATCACTGTCAACAGAATGTCAGAACTACAGTATTGATAGAGCTCATGAACAGTGATATTGGATCTCCAAATTGGCAAGTCATTTTGACTTTAAGTTATTGTACTCTCTCTCTCTCTCTGTTGAACATTTAATATTCATAATAAAAAGATTTGATCAAGGGTTTTCCCCATCTTGGGGTTTTCCCCTGGCTTGTGCCATATTATTGTGTCCTCTTGTCTTGGCTTGTCTTCATCAATTATTGCATATGTTCTTTCTTCAGTAACTGTCAATATGATAATGATTCATGTGATTGAATTAATAAATGGGCTAAAATGGAAAACCGAAGCTTTTGTGCCAAGAAAAGAACATGTCCTACTCTTAACAATCTCAAAGGATTATCATATGAGATTGCATTTAAGGGAGGTTCTTGTCTTTTGCTCTACAAAGATCACTTATTTTCAAATTAAATCTCTCACTTATTTTAAGAGCAATTTCATTGATCTATCTACTATTTCTAGAGCTCTATTATCTAATCTATGGGTTGAGGTGTCATCATACCCATATATTAGACTTGTAAATTTCTTTGTAAATATTGTTCTATCCTTCTCATTGTAAATTTGTAAATAAATTTCTATATATTTTAAAACTGACCTTATACAGAAATCCTATTGGCCTTGTATATATATTGTTGTTGGTTTCTCTTATTTGTTTCTACAAATCTAAAGAAGGCATCAGTTTTCTCGCTTCAATCTATTTTTGCAGGCTTGATCCCATTGAAAATTTGAAAGAGAAACAATTTTCTGAAGCCTAGATTTGCCTCCTGTCAGAAAATCAAAAGACGGAAAAATTTTCTTATATTGATAGTTACTTGTGATTTCTTTGAATTCTTATTATCTTCTTTTATCTTCTTATCATCAAGCAGCTAACAAAAGCATAAGTACATGAACATCAACAAACCAACGTACTGAAGAATGTAACTAGATTCGTCTTCATAAATGTATTTGAGTCATAATGTAATGTACTTGTCAAAAGAATGAAAAAGAAAAGGTTTATTATTATTACAATGACTTATTAAAGCATAGGTTTAATGCTTGGGTCATTTTTTATTAGTCAAAGTCCCCATTGTGGACTCCTAGGATTATATTGAGTCATTAGAGTCATTGTATATTTTATGAGACCCTTCTTGGGCTTTTGAATCATGCAAAAAGATTTATTATTGAGTCAAATTAGGTATTTGACACCTCCACACCACGTTGGCCTCAAGGAGATCAAGTCGGCCTCAAACAGGGGTATTCGACTTCACCTAAAGCCTATATATATAAGCAGTTCGAATTCATTTGCAGGCATCTCTCTCACAAGTTCGACATCCTAGAGGAGGAGGCAAAAAAGTGTGAAGAAGTGTTGGAAGGATCAAGGTCGAAGTTTTTGGGTATCTCTATCTCTCTCTTATGCAAAGTTACTGGGCAAATTGTTGGATCAACGTTTTACTATGAAAATTTTTGAATCTAACAAACCACAAATCCTACCATAGTAAACTGATTTGCATTACCTACTTGTATTCTTCATTAACAAGTTATTTTTAGAAATATTAATGCAAATACACTGCACCCTACACCAATATACAGATCAAGTACTGAAAAATAAATGAGACAACCATACAAAGGACACACTTATTTTTGGACTACACTGCAAAAATTCCTGAATCTAACACATCATAAACCCCTACTGCAATTACTGGTTTACAATCTCCTACTTGTTCTTTACATTAACAAGTTATTTAATTGCATAAACATCGAAGTAAACACTATTGCAGCCTTCACAAATATACAGATCATGCATTGAAATAAACAAAGACAATAACACAAGGGACACCGTTATTTTTGGACAATCGTCCCCGGAAAAACCCAATTTGGGAAAACTGGTGCAGCATATAGAAGGTTTGTATTATTAAGCAGCTTTTGTGAATACAACTAGGGTGCCAGAAATGGCACACCCAACAGAGAATATCCTCAGCAGTAGTACCTCTATCCAAAGACATATATTCCGGCAAATCAGCGATCGAATAATCAAACACCACAACCACAGATCTGAAATTGATTTAAAACAAACAATAAGGTATTACAGACTCGTGCATGGATGTGCCTCTGTTATTTTATGCAACGGATCGATAAGATTGCGAAATACACAAGCACTGAAGCAGTTAACGAAAACATAATAGGCAACACATATCAACACAACAAGTTTAATAAGGAGTTCACCCAATACTCCTGGGATACGTCTCCTAGTCCAGCCTCCAGTGGTGGCCTCTTTATTATGTCTTCAAAGCAGAGTTTTTACAGTGGTGAGCTCAATTTGAGTCTCACTCAACAAGTATAAATCAGTAAGACTGTACTTGGATCCCCCCAAGTCTCTGGAGTACACAGACTCTCCTTACTGACTCTTGAACTCTATTGGTCACAGTAGTATGAGCCCAATCTGAGACTCATACATGACAAGCATTACAGAGGAGTGTGCTTGAACCTCTCAAGCCTTCTCTAGAGTACACAGACTCTCTGACCCTCTCTGTCTTTGTCCTAATTCTGACTCGACGCTGCCTTTGCTTCCGTAGGTCAGCTAAGCTTCTTCTCTCTGCTTTCAGCTTACTGCCTTACTACTTACTGCTCTGCCACTCTCTCTGTTAGTTTGTGGCTTTAAAGCCAATTTTGCTTCCTAATTGTTCGTTTCCACTCTCTGGCTTTCTGGTTCCCCTGCCACTGTCTGTTTGAATCCCTCTGTCCTGCGTAATCAGTCACTGTATAACGCCTCATAGGAAGGTGGACACCTATTTCATAACGGATGAGTGTCAGTTCTCTTGAACATATTTGAAACGGCCATTTTTTCCATTGACTCCAAGAATGTCCGCGAAATGCAACCTTCTGCCAACGCATCGTCCATATCAGACTTCAAATCCTATGTGATCTTGCTTTATAATATTGTCAAATCTGGTCATCCATTGGAACGCGTCTCCGCCATTGATCTGGGGGGCCCAGATCGTACGGTTGTCGTTCATATCGGGCAGCTAAGTAGCATGATGTTTACCTGTCCGATGTGAGCGGTTCTCTCTCTCTTCCACCGGGACTCGTGGCAATCGTTGCATGGCATCAGGCGCAACTCGGTTGAAACCACTTATTACTCGAAGCCCGTTCAATATCCTGCCGGTTTTGTGGATTCCTGCTCCGACGGAACCAAAACAATATTTTCCGCGTTTTATAATTATTTCGGGTCCGGGTGCTCGGGGCTTCTCTTCACTGAGAGGTTTGCCCTGCGATATGCAATTAGCGACTTCGCGACACGAAAACTACCTCCGCTGCTTAAATTTGTCCCTGCACTTGTTGGTTGGTGTCAGCACGCGTTACCATGGTCTACCGCTCTGCGCGCTAGATCGACGGCCCTTGTTGATCCGCGCTGATCGCAATTCATAACTGTCATGAGGATTCCTCCCGATAGCTTGATCTTTATAAGACTTTGAATCTTTGGCATGATTTTTAAAGAGTTCATGAAAACTTAGAGAGTGTTCTAGGATCCATTCGGATCATCAACTCTGGTTCTTCCCTACGCTGGACAATGAAAGCTGCTCCAAGCACTGCTGTGGAATTGCGTCACTCCTTCAGGGTCTGCATCACCCTCTCCCAGCTCAGAATCTGTTGATCTACTCCTAGTCTGCCCCACAGAATCTCCCTAGCGTTGCCCCTGAGGCCCAGCGTCAGCCTCTATGACTTTTGTGTCACCTGCATCAGCCTTCTGCGTCCTCTGCGTCAACTCTTCGACCTCTACGTCAACCCTTCTAAGGCCTACATGGTCTCCCCCAACACTGTGCTGCCTCTCTGCCATGTATTCTTCAACCTCGGATGAAAATTCCTTGTTGAACTACCCCTCACTACAACTCTGATCACTAACTCGATTTCCTCAGCAAACCTCGCCCTCGAAAATCGAATTCTTTGATCACTTGGTGTATCTCCAACTCACCCCCAAACCTTCTCTTATACTTTTCCTGTTGACAATTCAACGGCCAAGATTAAGTCCCTAATCAACGGCTAAGATTAGAACTGGCTTGACCCTCGTCACTTAGAACTTTCTCGCCCATATTTTATTAATACATATTAATATTTTTATTTTCCTAAGTTTAGAATTAGGAACTCATTAAAAATATTTATTATTTTAATAACTCTTCATCCGGGTGGAATTTCTCCAAACGATTTTTGGGTCTTGGAGATTTCATGTGCCTTAGCGTCTCCACCAAATTTCATGGTTAGAGCACATCCTATGCTACCCAAAATCAACATAAACGTCCCTGGGAAAACCCAATGCGGGAAAACCAATGCTGCAACTCTGAGGGTTTCCTATTATTAAGCAGTCCTTCTGAATACAAATGTTGGTTGCCCTCCCGACAAACCAGTGACAAAAATATACTGGCGAAAAATCTGAGTGAGTTTTACCTCACTTCACCTGATAGATTCCGACTAATCCGACAGCAAAATTAGCTTACCCCGGCTGCAACTGCATTGCCCCTTCACAGTAACTAAATGGGCCTGCGTGGAGCTCTTTGAGGCTCCACGTCAGCTCTCCTACCTAGTGTGTCAGCTTTCCCATTTGTTCCCGCAGTTCACGACTATCTGTGTGGAAGGCATCTCCCTCATCTGTACTGGCCCTTTTAGCTCTGTGTCAGGACTACGTGGGCCCAGACTGGCCCAGCGTCAGCTCTCCCAGCTATTGCGATGCCTCCACAAGATTCTTTGTGCCGCTCTGTCAGTGTTCTAGGATTATCCCTGCCCCTCTGCTACAAGATCTCCCCAATCGATTTCCATCCTGAGAACTTCTCACCTCAGAAGATCAATTTCCTCAATCTCTCTGTGTCTTCTCCAACTGAACCCAAGCCTCCATTTATACTTTTCCTGATGAGAAATCAACGGTTGAGATTAAGTCTCTAATCAACAACTAAGATTAAATTAGACTTGATCCTCGTCTCTTAGAACCTTTTCACCCATATTTTCATTAATACCCATTAATATTTTCATTTTCCTAAGTTTAGACTTAGGAACCCCATTAAAAATATTAATTATTTTAATAAAATACAATTTAGGTGGAATTTCTCCAAACGATTTCTCGGTCTTGGATATCTCATGTGTTCTAGCCCCTCCACAAAATTTCGGAGCTAGAGCACATCCGATGCTACCCAAAAAATAAACCCTCCCTCTTAACGAGGAATGTGCTCTAGCAATACTTCCCAGCAAAAATATCACACTGATCCACGGCATCGATCCTTTGCGTTGTTCATGCTCGGCTTACTGCCCTTCATCCACTGCGCTGTTGCAATCTGTACTGCTGCCCATAACACCACCACTCTGACTGTTAAATCTGTGCTACATCTCCCTCTCAATATGATGCATCATGTTGCCCATAGCACTGCCACTACCAACTACTACACTGCAACTCAGTTGCTGAGAAGTAAGCAATTGAAAATCCAGCCAAAAGCTGACATGTTGGTCAGACTGGATGCCTTGTGATGATGACGCTAACTCTGCTGCTAATTTATGTTGACCCTCTGATGCTATTGCGTCGTTGTTGTATCTACTCTGTGCCTCCCGCACTTCTGCAACTCCACTGCACTGCTTCAGACTTCGGCACTCTAGCTCTGCCAGTATTGCTCCATCATCCCTCGCACCAACTGACTCCCGCCATTCTACTATTATCATTAAGGGCTCTCGTAGCCTTATGTGATCCAAGAGTTTGGGCACCTCAAGGATCCTGCCCCTTTGTGTAATCCTCTTGACTACAGCTCAAGATCAACCCACCTCTTTTCTAGAGGTGCATGAGCACTCATGGCGCAATCATCATCGTCCTCTCCGTCATCTTTCGCTGGAGCAGCGTTTGAGTCAAACTTCTCTTCTTTGCCCTTCTTCGGAGGGCACCGCGTGGTGAAATGACCCATCTCTCCACATCTGAAGCATCTGACTTTGTATATGTCCTTTTCTTTTTGTTGCCCTTGCTATCTCTCTGATGCGAGAGCTGCTTCCTCCTTGACTCTAATCCCTTTGTTGTTGCTTTCCGCCTTAGTCAGTTGCCTGATCTCTTCTTGTCAAAGAGTTGCCCACATCTCCTCCTAACTAGGAAGAGAAGCCCTACCCAAGATGCTTTGGACAAAGGTTTCCCAGTCTTCATTGACTGCATTCAGGGCAGTGCTGACCATAAATTCAGGATCTGGTGTAGCCCCTACGGAAGTTAGTTGATCACAGATCCTCTGCAACCTGAGAAGGAAGGGATCGATTTCTTCTCCCTTCTGCATCTGAAACTGTCTCAGTTGACTCTCAAGCAACATCTTACGCTAAACAGAAGTTCCCTCGTACAACGTGGTCAAGGCTTCCCACATTTCCCTTGTTGTGTCCTTCTCAGCAATATGTGGGATCACATGATCCTTGACCCTGTCCAAGATCATGCACTTGGCTTTTGCCTGAGCCTCTTGTACTTCTTGAGAGGATCAGCATCGACTGGAACAACCACTGTCCTCAAAGAATAATCCTTGAGGCAATTTTTATCAAGAACTGCCAAGATCCTAGGTTTCCATATGATGAAGTTGGATGCTCCATCCAACCTGTCCTCATCCCTCAGTCCATTAACGGCCATCTATGCTCAAAAGAATGTCGAACTGGTTATCTTCTCCCTCTTTCGTTGCTGCCCTAGCAAAACTCGGATCTGGATTTATTTAGTGCTAGAAATCTTCTAAGGAACAAGCTCCCACTGAATTTTGATTTCCTTCACGAAAATCCTTCTACCAACCACTATCAAACCACTCCTCTTTGATCTCTCTTTGCTGCTGCTTAGCACTGGATCTAGATTTCTTGGAAAGAAATCCTCTAAGGAACTAATTCCCTCTACTTTGCTTCTACCCCACTAGGTATTGTTCTGCACCAACAGAATCAGCACCCCACCAGCAACTCCAAATGAAATTTGCGTTGCTCCTCTAGCGACAGCAACCGAAAAAAAGAGACTCAACATTCTCTACACTGGCCCAGTAACCACTACGTTGCCCTCTACAACAACAACGTCACCCAATTAGGTTGAGGCAGTCTCTGCATGAACCTCCCTTGGTGACTACAACACCCCTCCTCTGCTCTCGGCTAGAAATTGCGCTCCCTTGGGACAGTTGCCTTCACGCAAAGAATTTATTTTGTCCTTTCGTTGATGCCTTCAGTCCTCCTTGATCTGCAATTGCTCTGATACCATATGAAAATTTCTTAATCTAACAAACCATAAATCCTACTACAGTAAACTGATTTGCATTACCTACTTGTATTATTCATTAACAAGTTATTTTCAAAAATATTAATGCAAATACACAGCAGCCTACACCAATATATAGATCAAGTAATGAAAAATAAATGAGACAACCATACAAAGGACACACTTATTTTTGGACAAAATGTTCCTGGGAAAACCGTTGCAGCAACTCTAAGCGTTTTCTATTATTAAGCAATAGTTATGAATACAAATGTTGGTTTCCCTCCTGGTAAACCATTGACAGAGAAATATATTAGCGGAAAATCTGAGTGAATTTTACCATACTTCACCCGGAAGATTACGATTGATCCAGCAGCAAAACTGGCTAGCCACGGCTACAACTGCGTTACCCCTTCGCAGTAACTGCGTGGGCCTGTGTGGAGCTCTTTGAGGCTCTGTGTCAGCTCTCCTGCGCACTATGTCAGCCTTCTTGGCAATTCCCATCTATCTGCGTGGAAGGAAACTCCCTCCTCTACGTTGGCCCTTCTAGCTCTACGTCAAGACTACATGGGCCAAACTGGCCCAGCGTCAACTCTCCCAGCTACTGCACTGCCTCCACAAGATTCTCTCCGCCTCTCTGTCAGTATTCTCGAAAAATCCCTACCCCTCTGCTACAAGATCTCCCCAATCGATTCCCCTCCTGACAACTTCTCACCTCAAAAAATCGATTTCCTCATCTCTTTGTGTGTTCTCCAACTGACCCCAAGCCTCCATTTATACTTTTTCTGTTGAGAAATCAACGGCTGAGACTAAGTCTCTAATCAACGACTAAGATTAAATTAGACTTGATCCTCGTCTCTTAGAAACTTCTAACCCATATTTTCTTTAATACCCATTAATATTTTAATTTTCCTAAGTTTAGACTTAAAAACCCCATTAAAAATATTAATTATTTTAACAGTATGGGTGGAATTTCTCCAAACAATTTCTGGGTCCTGGAGATCTCATTTGTTTTAGCCCCTCCACAAAATTTCGGAGCTAGAACACATCCGATGCTACCCAAAAAATCAACATTTACTGCAGGAAGGGTCGAAATTCTCAAAGTGTTGGGTCGACGATTCTGCTGCTGGAAGACAAAAATTCAAGGTTTTTTTGGGTCGAAGTGCTGCTACTTCAAGGTTGAAGTCGCTGGAAGAAAATTTTGACATGGTTTTATGTCTAGGTTGAAGAGTCTCAAGAAAACTATAGAAGGACGAGATTTTCACTAGGTTTTACCCTAGAAAGGGTTTTTGTGCTGCCAAAGTGCCTACATCTTGTGTCTTGTGTTTTTATGATCATCATACACACATAATTTGGTAATTGCTTGATGAAAGATAATATAACAAAGAAGTAAAAGAAACCAACATAGATCACAAGTAATTATCAAGAAAGAGAAATCTAACCCTAACTCTACTAGTATTGATTTCTCAACATGGTTTTAGAGCTAAGGTCAAGAAATATTGAAGATCACTCTATTGACTTGAAGGAAATGGATACTCCCTCTATGATAAGATATATGAGAATGGGATTCAATACTGCAGGAAGCTGGATCAAGAAGATATTCTACTACTTATTTAACAAGGTTAAAAGTCAAGGCCTCTTGGTTGCACTTACAGGTTCACTTAATGAAGATAATGCATGAATTATTGACAATGGAGCATCAAGGCATATGACAGGGGAGAGTAAACAGCTTCACACTCTATCAAAGGAACCATCTTCTTATACAGTGGAATTGGGAGACAACAAAAGCTATGTTGTTAGAGGCCTAGGATCAACATCTTTGAAGCTACAGAATAGAGCTAAGCTACATCTCAACAATATACTATATGTTCCAGGTTTGAAAAAGAATTTGCTTTCAATATTTTTGTTTAGAAGATAAAGGGGATAGAGTTGCTTTTGTTCATGGAAAGGTTTTGGTTTGGGGAAGAGATTCAAGTATTGATAAAGCCAGGGTCATTGGAGTTCGTGAAGGAAACTTATATAGAGTCATTACACCATCTCCTTAAGCTCTAGTTCATATGGAAATAAATCTCATTCAGCTATGGCATAGAAGATATGGTCATCTACACTACAAAGTCATTCCCACTCTTAATCAACTGGTTCATGGCATCACCAATATCAAAGAAGAACGCGAACAAGTTTACAAGGGATGTTCTTTGGGTAAACATACAAGAAAACCATTTGAAAATAGTGAAACAAGGTCTAAAGAAATATTAGACATCATTCATTCTGATGTGTGTGGGCATACGTCTGACAAATCACTTCGAGGTCATCTTTACTATGTAACATTCATTGATGATTACTCTAGAAAGACATGGCCCTGCCTTCTCAAGAAAAAGGATGAAGTATTTGAAAAATTCAAGGAGTTTAGATCTGAAGTGGAAATCCTAATCGAAAGAAAAATAAAGATTTTGAGATCCGAAAATGGTGGGCAATACACTTCTAAAGAATTGATTGCATATTGTAAAGAAGCAAGAATTAAGAGGGAGCTCATTGTTCCCTACTAGCTCGAACAAAATGGAGTGGCCAAAAGAAATAATAGGACAATTGAAGAAAGTGTACGAACAATGCTCCTTGATCAAGACTTACCAAAATTTCTATGGGTAGAAGCAACAATGAAAGCAGTATATATTCAAAATAGAAGTCCTCGTAGAATTCTTGAGAATAAGATACCAAAGGAAGCATTCATAGGGAAGAATCCAAGTGTGGACCATCTCCGAATCTTTGGGAGTTCTTCCTATATCCACGTTCCAAAGGACAAACAAAAGAAGTTAGATTCTACAAGCATCAAAGCGATCTTCGTTGGCTATAGTCTCTCCTCAAAGGCATATAGAATATGCATCAAGGAAGGAAGACATATTGAAGTAAGCAAGGAAGTTATATTTGATGAAAATCACGCCTACAAAAGATCCAAAGACATTCCTATTGATTCTGACAACGAAGATATACCAATATTCGAAGAAGAAGAAGTACAACATGACAATTCATCTACAATTCAAGAAGAAGAAAGACCGAGTGATTCTATTCAACCTGTCATCATACCGAACACAAGGAAAAGACCAAATTGGTTAAAAGCTACTCTTCAAGATGTTGAAGGACATGGAGCCGCGAAAGGAACCTTTAAAGAAAGTAAAAGGCCGAAACAATATTTTAGATATGTTGCATATATGACAAAACTGATTGAAGTTGGACCATCTACATTTGAAGAAGTTGCTCATCTAGAAGTATGGAAGAAGGCAATGCAGGAAGAATATCAATCCATCATGAAGAGTGGGGTTTGGGAAATCCTTCCTAGATCTAGTGACAAATTGGTTGTCACCTCCAAATGGATCTACAAGATCAATCACATTGTTGTTGTTGGAAGTATAGACAAATACAAAGCTAGATTTGTTGCAAGGGCTTTCTCTCAAAAGGAAGGCATAGATTATGAAGAAACCTTTGCGTCCACCGCAAGATTTACTACCATTATATCTTTAGTTTCATTGGTTGTTACAATGAGATGGAATATCCATCAAACGGATGTAAAGACAACATTTATGAATGGGACCATCGATGAGGAAGTATAAATTGAACTACCCGAAGGCTTTGAAGTAAATAGGCTTCTATAAGTATTAATGACGTTTCCTAAGAGCTTTTTATTCTTTGAAATCGGTAGGATTTGTGCCATACATACTTTTTGCTTCCCATGTCACGGGCTCTTATCTCTAATGCTTTTATCCTGATGTTCCTTCTAATATGATGCATCCTATCTTACATTGCTTCCTATCTATAGCTTACAAGTGAAAGGAACCTTCTAATGAAGAAGATCACCTTTGTCATCTTTTCGTTTCTTCCATCTTATGATTCTTCGTCTCAGGTTCTTTTACTTCCTTAGTAGAATAGTCTTCTTCCCTATCCCTCTTGCGATAAGGATAGTCTTTTCTGTAGTGCCCAAAATTGTGACAACCATAGCATCTTTCTTTATCCATGTTCTTCTTTTTCTTCTTGGAGTACCAAACTTTCCAAATTTTTCTTTTTGTCTTGACACTAATTATTTCCTTCGATCTGATCTTTCGTCACTTTCATTCTTCATCCTATCTTCTTCTACCTTCCAGAGAGACCATAACCTGATGAATGGGATAGCTTCCTCTTCCTTAGTGGCAATGAGGTTACCTTGTTCATCAGTTAATGCATTTAGAATAGTGAAGATTATTTCGTTATCAAATACTATCTCTCCCAGATCCTTCAATTGTCCTTTTATTTGAGATACCCTAGAGAGGCATGATGATATCCATTCATCCTTTGATACTTTCAGCTTATCAAGATCAAATCTAAGTGAAAGATCCTTTCTATCGTGCTTCTAGAGAAAAGTTCTCCCCACTTATCATATATTTCTTCAGATGTCTCTAGCTTGGCTACATAGGAAATAAGTGAATCTTTGATGGACTACTTCAGTATCTTTTGAGCGTTGAGATCCCTTTCCATGTATTCAAATAATGCTTGTTCTTCGGATGGCTTGGAGACCTTCCCATGAACATAATCAATGACTTCATTTACTTCGAGGACAATGTTTATCCGTCTTTTCCAAACAAGGAAGTTTGATATCCCAATTAGATTTTGATCTTCCTTAAAGCATGAAGTCATTTTACTAGGTTGTATTATAATAAGAGGTACTTATCTATGAAGATCAAATCTTCAACTTGATGATGAACGTGTTTGCTTGTTACTCCAAATCTTTCGGTGAGGCAGGATTGCCTTCTATGAGATCTTTGCTTCAGTAGAGAGAGGATTGATTTTGTATTCAAAAATTATTCGATGAGCTTCCACTTCCTTTGATGATGTGATGATATACGAAGTGCTTCTAGGGTTTTGATCTTGATCTTGTTGATAACCTTTGACTTGCTTTCATGACTTCTTTGAAAATCGATTTGTGTGTCAGCTTGCTTTGACTGCCTCTTCTTGTCTTTAACACCTAAGCTCTGATTATTAAATTATAGTATGGTTTATGCTTAAGAACAGTTTACTTCAAATTTTCCTATTGGCCCAATATCTTCACCGTGTATTTCCATTGAGATAGGAAAATTTCTCCTGCCTTTTGCCAGACCTCCAGCCCTAGGAAATAGTGCATCAGTCCTAGGTCCTTCATCTCAAATTCGGAAGCCAACTCCCTCTTACATTTGTGAATGAGAGGGTCTGCATCTGTCAGAAGAGGCCATCAACATACAACACCAGTATGAGAGGCTTATCATCTTCAACCTTAAAGTAAAGGTTCAGATCAGTTTCACTTCTAGTGAATCCCAGCTTCATCAAATAGCTATCAACCCTCTCATACCAAGCTCGGGGTGCTTGCTTCAGCCCATAGAGAGCTTTCTTCAACCTGCATTCATGAGATTCCCGATTATGAATCTCAAACCCCTCGGGTTGTTCCACATAGACTTCCTCTTTACGAACCATTCAAGAACGCAGTCTTGACATCCATCTCACGTAGGTTCCATCCTCACGAAGCAACAAGGGCTATGATCGAGCGAGTGGTGGTGTATCGGGCAACAGGTGCAAATATCTCATCGTAATCCACAGCTTCCTTTTGAGAGAAGCCTCGAGCAACAAAGCGAGCCTTATACTTTTTAGCACTCCCATCAGCTCCATGCTTGATTTTGTAAAGCCATTTAGAGGTGATAATTGATGTGTCCTGGGGTCTGGGAACCACATCCTAGACATCATTCTTCATGATGGACTTGTATTCTTCATTCATAGCATCCTTCCATACTTGATGCTTCACGGCATCTTTGAACGATGTAGGCACGTTTTGAAAGATGGTGCTCATAATGGTCAAGTATCCCTGATACCTGGTCGGCTTCTTGATTTCACGGAAAGTCCCTCTAGGTGCAATATGTCTCTCAACATCTTCAAGGGTCCCCCTAAGCCATGAGGGCCTCTTCATAGAAGAGGAAGCATCTTGCGGAGGGGGATCAATAAGATCCATAGGTTTTTCAACATCGGGCATCGTTTCATCTTCCTTCTCATCCAGCTTCCTAGTGTTAGCTTCTTTATCTTTCCTTAGAATAGGAAGATTGTCAACCTTGCTAAGACCCATATCTTCGACAAAGGTGACATCATGACTTATCTTGACTTCCCTTTGACCAGCCACGTAGATTCTATAGCCCTTAGCATTTTCGCTATAGCCCACAAAGATTCCCTTCTTTCCAAATGCACCCAATTTGCTTCTTTTCTCTTTTACCACATCAAAATATACGGGACTTCCAAAAATTCTAAAATGAGAGACATCAGGTTTCTTACCAGTGAACATTTCTTCAAGAGTCTTGGAATCCAAAGCTTGATGAGGGCATCGGTTTTGAACATATACGGCGGTGTTCGCAACTTCGGTCCATAGAAACTTCGGAAGCCTTTGATCATGGAGCATGGCATGAAAAGCTTCCACAATTGTACAGTTCTCCTTTCAGCCACACCATTCTACTCAGGTGTGTACGGTGTAGTGGTCTCCCTCTTAATGCCAGCTTCTTTGCAAAAGTCATGGAACTCATTGGATTCATACTCGGTCCCATTATCAGTCCTTAATATCTTGATTTTCCTCTCAGTTTGATTTTCGATCAAGGCTTTGAAGTGACGGAACCAGGTGAACATTTCATCCTTCCTTTTCAAGAAGTATATCCAAGTCTTGCGAGAATAATCATCTGTAAAAGTAAGATAATATAGATATCCTCCCAAAGAGTTTACGAGCATCATACCAAACTTGTTATGGCTTGAGGGTGTTGAAGTTTCTAAGTCTACTTAGTTAGAAACCCTCCATGCACTTTATCTGATTTATCCCTACCTACTTGTTATATTACTTAACAAGTTATTTACAATGTAAGTGCTGAAAATAAACACTACTGTATGCTCAACATATTACAGATCAACAACTAAAGGAAACAGAAACAATCACACCATATGACACCATTATTTTTGGACAAATGTCCCTAGAAAAACCCAATGTGAGAAAACCAGTGTAACTATCTGAGGGTTTTCTCATTAAGCAATATCAGAGTACAATCTAGATGCCGAAACTGGCCTACCCAACATAGAATTTCCTTGGCAGTAATACCTCCCAGTTTCTAACAAATCTCCCGGCAGAAACCCCAGATATCCTTTTGGCAGCCCCTCAGCACCAATCTAAACCCCAGCGTCAGCCTTTTCTGGACTGCATCAGCCCTTCTCTGCCTAGCGTTGGCCCTGCGTCACCGCAGATGGGTCCGCGTCAGCCTTACGAGGCCCTGTGTCTGCCCTCTAGGCCTCTGCGTCAACAATGCTAACCTCTCTGAGGCTTTGCGGAGCCCTTGGTTGCCTCTACGTGGCCCTGCGTGAGCCCTAGATGGCTCTGTGTCACTCTCCCCGGCTACTGCGCTGCTCTCCCGACACTATCTCTACCTCTCTGTCTCTCTGTACTCAATGCCCCTTAGCTACAACTCCCAATCACTAATCCTATCTCTCTTAGCCAACCCCGCTCTAGAGAATAGAATGACTAATCACTCTAGTGTCCTCTCCAAGTGACCCTCAAGCCTCCTCTTATACTTTTCATGTTGACATAAAAACGGCCGAGATGAAGTCCCTAATCAACGACTAAGATTAGATCTGGCTTGATCCATGCCTTTTGGACCATTCTAACACAGTTTCATATTAATCCACATTAATATTTTATTTTCCCATGTTTAGAGTTAAGGACTCCATTAAAAATATGAATTATTTTAATATCTCCTTAACTATTTAGAATCTACCCAAACCCTTTATGGGTATTGGAGATCTCATGTGCCCCAACCTCTCCACCAGGTTTTGTGGCTAGAGCACATCCGATGCTACCCCAAATCAACAGAGAGGAATGGTCCACTTTTGATCTTTCCTTCGACACATCCCGGACATACACCTTCATGCTCTACTTTGAATTCAGGCATCCCTGTCACCATTTGTCTCACATCGGGTAGAGCCTTATAATGAAGGTGGCAAAACCTCTGGTGCCATAGTTCAGACTGTAGAGATGTGTCGCAAGACATGACCCACAATAAACTTCTTCCAACTTGATATAACGAGTCAACCCGGAACCCAAGAGTAAAAGCATCTTTAAAATTCTTTTCCAAACACGTACCTTGCCATCGATGAATGCCACCTTGTAGCCTTTGTCTTCCATTGTTGAAATGGATACCAGGTTCTTCTTGAGATTAGGTACATAAAAGACTTCTTGCAAATGGATTATGTTACCCTGATTTAATTGCAGAGTAACATTCCCTACACCCTTTATGGGATAGGTGGCATTGTCTCCAAGGATAATCTCCAAGTTTGTCTCCTTCTCTATCAAATTAGAGAGAGCTTCCTTGTAACTAGTGAAATGCCTTGAAGCACCACTATCAATAAGCCAATTGCCTAATGAGTCTGGAGGAGAGGGAGTGAAGAGGGCTGATATCAAATAATACTCATCGTACTTATTGTTAACAACATTTGATTCATACCTAGAGTTCCTTGCTTTCTTGGAGGATTGACTATTTCCTTGATTTCCCGCATTCCTCATTCCTTTGCCATTGAGCCTGCCATTCCTTTGATTGTTGTTGGAGTTCCCCCTGGAGTGATTTTGATCATCATCATGTGATGTGTCCTTTCTATTTGGACATTCCCTCGCATAGTGGCCAAATTTATTGCAAACAAAGCATCTTCCTTTCCTTCCAGCCTTCGATCTGAGCTTTCCTTTGAAATGACCTCTAGATCCAGAATTATTTCACCTTTTGGTATGAGAGGAGAAAGTAGTGGGGTTGCCTTTACTTGAAGGCATTTCCTGCTCCACCATCCTTGTCTCTTCTTGAATGCATCTCGACATCAATTCTTCAAATCCCAGAATTCGATCATTGTTGAGAAGAGTGGTTCTAAATATATACCATTCGGATGGGAGCCCTCCAAGGGTAGTGATAGTGAGTTCCCTGCCAGGAATGACTTCTCCAATCGATAGAAAATCATTCTTGATCTCAGTGATCTTTAAGAAGTAAGATTGAATATCCTCATCCTTGCCCTTCTTAATATCCTTCAACTTATTTTTGAGGAACAAAACTTGATTTGCATCACTAACTTTAAACAAACTTACCAATCTGTCGTAGATCTCCTTGGAGGTGTTCAACTCGGAAATGTAGGCCACCAAACGCTTGTCAATTGAATCTCAAATAATCTTCTTCGCTTTGACTTTACCCTTAGTGTACTTGTTCTTTGTAGCAGCCGGTGCATTTGATGGAGGCTCCGAAATTTTACCCCACATGGTCCAGCACTTCTTGCTGTTCCAATGTCAAATCAAGAGACATCTTCCATCCGTGATATTCAGACTTCTCACAAAGCTTGTCTTCGGCCAAGAAGTGGGATGAAGAACCCATGAAGCCTTTTAACCTTTCCCACTGTCTTCGGTGATTGCTCTTTCACTCTTTCTTGGGCTTTGTCTTCACCTCACCTCTGATACCATGTTAAATTATAGTATGTTTTATACTTAAGAGAACTTTACTTCAAAATTTCTTATTAACCCAATATCAATTTCCAGAATAGCAATCACATCAGCGTGATAGTAAAATGCAGATACAACATAAATGTAAACAGTAGAAGACAAGCCAAGACAAGAGACACAAGATGTGGCACCAGCCAGGGACAAACCCTAATGCGGGGAAACCCTTGATCAATTCTTCTTATATTCTTCAATAATTCAACAGAGAGAGAGAGAGAGAGAGTACAATTACACAAATCTCTAATTTTACGACAGCTGCAACAAAACCCTAACCAGCAAAGTCAAAACTTGTCAACCAGGTCAGAATTGAAGAAGGTGTACAAACAATGCTCCTTGATCAAGACTTACCAAAATTTCTATGGGGAGAAGCAGCAATGCAAGCAGTATATATTCAAAATAGAAGTCCTCGTAGAATTCTTGAGAATAGGATACCTAAGGAAGCATTCACAGGGAAGAAGCCACGTGTGGACCATCTCCGAATCTTTGGGAGTTCTTCATATATCCACGTTCTAAAGGACAAACGAAAGAAGTTAGATTCTACAAGCATCAAAGCATCTTCGTTGCCTATAGTCTCTCCTCAAAGGCATATATAATATGCATCAAGGAAGGAAGACATATTGAAGTAAGCAAGGAAGTTATATTTGATGAAAATCATGCCTACAAAAGATCCAAAGACATACCTATTGATTCTGATGATGAAAATATACCAATATTCGAAGAAGAAGAAGTACAACATGAGAATCCATCTACAATTCAAGAAGAAGAAAAAGGACCAAGTGATTCTATTCAACCTGTGATCATATCGAACACAAGGAAGAGGCAAAATTAGTTAAAAGCTACTCTTGAAGATGTTGAAGGACATGGAGCCGCGAAAGGAACCTTTAAAGAAAGTAAAAGGTCAAAACAATATTTTAGATATGCTGCATATATGACAAAATTGATTGAAGTTGGACCATCTACATTTGAAGAAGTTGCTCACCTAGAAGTATGGAAGAAGGCAATGCAGGAACAATATCAATCCATCATGAAGAGTGGGGTTTGGGAAATCCTTCCTAGACCTAGTGACAAATTGGTTGTCACCTCCAAATGGATCTACAAGATCAATCACATTGTTGTTGTTGGAAGTATAGACAAATACAAAGCTAGATTTGTTGCAAGGGCTTTCTCTCAAAAGGAAGGCATAGATTATGAAGAAAACTTTGTGCCCACTACAAGGTATACTACCATTAGACCTTTGGTTTCATTGGCTGCTACAATGGGATGGAATATCTATCAAATGGATGTAAAGACAACATTTATGAATGGGACCATTGATGAGGAAGTATAAATTGAACAACCCGAAGGCTTTGAAGTAAATAGGCTTCTATAAGTATTAATGAGGTTTCCTAAGAGCTTTTTATTCTTTGAAATCAGTAGGATTTGTACCAGACATACTTTTTGCTTCCCATGTCATAGGCTCTTATCTCTAATGCTTTTATCACGATGTTCCTTCTAATATGATGCATCCTATCTTACATTGCTTCCTATCTATAGCTTACAAGTGAAAGGAACCTTCTAATGAAGAAGATCATCTTTGTCATCTTTTCGTTTCTTCCATCTTATGCTTCTTCGTCTCAGGTCCTTTTACTTCCTTAGTAGAATAGTCTTCTTCCTTGTCCCTCTTGTGATAAGGATAGTCTTTTCTGTAGTGCCCATAATTGTGACAACCATAGCATCTTTCTTTAGCCATGTTCTTCTTTTTCTTCTTGGAGTACCAAACTTTCCAAATTTTTCTTTTCGTCTTGACACTAATTATTTCCTTCAATCTAATCTTTCGTCACTTTCATTCTTCATCCTATCTTGTTCTGCCTTGCAGAGAGACCATAACCTGATGAACGGGATAGCTTCCTCTTCCTTAGTGGCAATAAGGTTACCTTGTTCATCATTTAATGCATTTAGAATAGTGAAGATTATTTCGTTATCACTATCTCTCCCAGATCCTTCAATTGTCCTTTTATTTGAGATGCCTTAGAGAGGCATGATGATATCCATTCATCCTTTGATACTTTCAGCTTATGAAGATCAGATCTAAGTGAAAGATCCTTTCTATGTTGCTTCTAGAGAAAAGTTCTCCCCGCTTATCATATATTTCTTCAGATGTCTCTAGCTTGGCTACATAGGAAATAAGTGAATCTTTGATGGACTCCTTCAGTACCTTTTGAGCGTTGAGATCCCTTTCCATGTATTCAGATAATGCTTGTTCTTCGGATGGCTTGGAGACCTTCCCATGAACATGATCAATGACTTCATTTACTTCGAGGACAATGTCTATCCTTCTTTTCCAAACAAGGAAAATTGATATCCCAACTAGCTTTTGATCTTCCTTAAAACATGAAGTCATTTTTACTAGGTTGTATTTTAACAAGAGGTACTTACCTATGAAGATCAAATCTTCAACTTGATGATGAACTTGTTTGCTTGTTACTCCAAATCTTTTGATAAGGGAGGACTGCCTTCTATAAGATCTTTGCTTCAATAGAGAGAGGATTGATTTTTTATTCAAGATTTCTTCGATTTGAAGAACTTCCACTTCCTTTGATGATGTGATGATATCTGAAGTGTTTCTAGGGTTTTGATCTTGATCTTGTTGATTACCTTTGACTTGCTTTGATGACTTCTTTGAAAATCGATTTGTGTGTTAGCTTGCTTTGACTGCCTCTTCTTGTCTTTAGCACCTAAGCTCTAATTATTAAATTATAGTATGGTTTATGCTTAAGAGCAGTTTACTTCAAATTTTCTTATTGGCCCAATATTTTCACCATGTATTTCCCTTGAGATAGGAAAATTTCTCCTGCCTTTTGCCAAACCTCCAGCCCTAGGAAATAGTGCATCAGTCCTAGGTCCATCTCAAATTCGGAAGCCAACTCCCTCTTACATTTGTGAATGAGAGGGTATGCATCTGTCAAAAAGAGGCCATCAACATACAGCACCAGTATGTGAGTCTTATCATCTTCAACCTTAAAGTAAAGGTTCGGATCAGCTTCACTCCTAGTGAATCCCAGCTTCATCAAATAGCTATCAACCCTCTCATACCAAGCTCGGGGTGCTTGCTTCAGCCCATAGAGATCTTTCTTCAACCTGCATACATGAGATTCCCGATTATGAATCTCAAACCCCTCGGGTCGTTCCACATAGACTTCCTCTTTAATCGAACCATGCAAGAACGCAGTCTTGACATCCATCGCACGTAGGTTCCATCCTTGCGAAGCAACAAGAGCTATGATCGAGCGAGTGGTGGTGTATCGGGCAACAGGTGCAAATATCTCATCATAATCCACAGCTTCCTTTTGAGAGAAGCCTCGAGCAACAAAGCGAGCCTTGTACTTTTCAGCACTGCCATCATCTCCATGCTTGATTTTGTAAAGCCATTTAGAGGTGACAATTGATTTGTCTTGGGGTCTGGGAACCACATCCTAGACATCATTCTTCATGATGGACTCGTATTCTTCATTCATAGCATCCTTCCATACTTGATGCTTCACGGCTTCTTTGAACGATGTAGGCTCGTTTTGAAAGAAGGTGCTTATAATGGTCAAGTATCCCTGATACCTGGTCGGCTTCTTGATTTCACAGAAAGTCCCTCTGGGTGCAATATGTCTCTCGGCATCTTTAAGAGTACCCCTAAGCCATGAGGGCCTCTTCGTAGAAGAGGAGGGATCTTGCAGAGGGGGATCAATAAGATCCATAGGTTCTTCAACATCGAGCATCGTTTCATCTTCCTTCTCATCCAGCTTCCTAGTGTTAGCTTCTTTATCTTTCCTTAGAATAGGAAGATTGTCAACCTTGCTAAGACCCATATCTTCGACAAGGGTGACATCATGACTTATCTCGACTTTCCTTTGACCAGCCACATAGATTCTATAGCCCTTAGCATTTTCGCTATAGCCAACAAAGATTCCCTTCTTTCCAAATACACCCAATTTGCTTCTTTTCTCTTTCGGCACATGAAAATATGCGGGACTTCCAAAAATTCTAAAATGAGAGACAACAGGTTTCTTACCAGTGAACATTTCTTCAAGAGTCTTGGAATCCAAAGCTTGATGAGGGCATCGGTTTTGAACATATATGGCGGTGTTCACAGCTTCGGTCCATAGAAACTTCGGAAGCCTTTGATCATGGAGCATGGCACGAAGAGCTTCCACAATCGTACGATTCTCCTTTCAGCCACACCATTCTACTCAGGTGTGTATGGTGTTGTGGTCTCCCACTTAATGCCAGATTCTTAGCAAAAGTCATGGAACTCATTGGATTCATACTCGGTCCCATTATCAGTCCTTAATATCTTGATTTTCTTCTCAATTTGATTTTCGATCAAGGCTTTGAAGTGACGGAACCATGTGAACATTTTATCCTTCCTTTTCAAGAAGTATATCCAATCCTTGCGAGAATAATCATCTGTAAAGTGAGATAATATAGATATCTTCCCAAAGAGTTCATGAGCATCATACCAAACTTGTTATGGCTTGAGGGCGTTCACGTTTCTAAGTCTACTTAGTTAGAAACCCTCCATGCACTTTATCTGATTTATTCCTACCTACTTGTTATGTTACTTAACAAGTTATTTACAATGTAAGTACTGAAAATAAACACTAGTGCATGCTCAACATATTACAGATCAACAACTAAAGGAAACAGAAACAATCACACCATATGACACCATTATTTTTGGACCAATGTCCCCGTAAAAACCCAATGTGAGAAAATCAGTGTAGCGATCTGAGGGTTTTCTTATTAAGCAATATCAGAGTACAATCTTGGTGTCGAAACTGGCCTACCTAACATAGAATTTCCTTGGCAGTAATACCTCCCAGTTTTTGACAAATCTCTTGGCTGAAACCCCAAATATCTTTTCGGCAGCTCCTCAGCACCAATCTGCCCCTAAACCCCGGCGTCAGCCTTTTCTGGACTGCATTAGCCCCTCTCTGCCTAGCGTTGGCCCTGCGTCATCGCAGATGGGTCTGCGTCAGCCTTAGGAGGCCTTGCGTCTGCCCTCTAGGCCTCTGCGTCAACAATGTTGGCCTCTCTGAGGCTTTGTGTAGCTCCTGGCTGCCTCTGTGTGGCCCTACGTGAGCCCTGGATGGCTCTGCGTCACTCTCCCCGACTACTACACTACTCTCCCAGCACTACCTCTGCCTCTCTGTCTCTCTGTACTCAATGCCCCTCAGCGGCAACTCTCGATCACTAATTCTATCTCTTTTAGGAAACCCCACTTTAGAGAATAGAATGACTAATCACTCTAGTGACCTCTCCAAGTGACCCTCAAGCCTCCTCTTATACTTTTCCTGTTCACATAAAAACGGCCGAGATGAAGTCCCTAATCAACGACTAAGATTAGATTTGGCTTGATCCATGCCTTTTGGACCATTATAACACAATTTCATATTAATCCACATTAATATTTTATTTTCCCTAAGTTTAGAGTTAGGGACTCCATTAAAAATATGAATTATTTTAATATCTCCTTAACAATTTAGAATCTGCACAAACCCTTTCAGGGTATTGGATATCTCATGTGCCCCAACCACTCCACCAAATTTTGTTACCAGAGCACATCCGATGATACCCCAAATCAAGAAAGAGGAATGGTCCCCTTTTGAGCTTTCCTTCAGCACATCCCGAACATACACCTTCATGCTCTACTTTGAATTTGGGCATCCCTATCTCCATTTGTCTCACATCGAGTAGAGCCTTATAATGAAGGTGGGAAAACCTCTAGTGCCATCGTTCAGACCGTAGAGATGTGTCGCAAGACATGACCCCCAACAGACTTCCTCCAACTTGATATAAAGAGTCAACCCGGAACCCAAGAGTAAAAGCATATTTAAAATTCTTTTTCCAAACACGTACCTTGCCATCTATGAATGCCACCTTGTAGCCTTTGTCTTCCATTGTTGAAATGGACACCAGGTTCTTCTTGATATCAGGTACATATAAGACTTCTTGCAAATGGATTGATGTGTCGCAAGACATGACCCCCAACAGTCTTCCTCCAACTTGATATAAAGAGTCAACCCGGAACCCAAGAGTAAAAGCATCTTTAAAATTCTTTTTCCAAACACGTACCTTGCCATCTACGAATGCCACCTTGTAGCCATTGTCTTCCATTGTTGAAATGGACACCAGGTTCTTCTTGAGATCAGGTACATATAAGACTTCTTGCAAATGGATTGATGTGTCGCAAGACATGACCCCCAACAGACTTCCTCCAACTTGATATAAAGAGTCAACCCGGAACCCAAGAGTAAAAGCATCTTTAAAATTCTTTTCCAAACACGTACCTTGCCATCGATGAATGCCACCTTGTAGCCTTTGTCTTCCATTGTTGAAATGGACACCAGGTTCTTCTTGAGATCAGGTACATATAAGACTTCTTGCAAATGGATTGTGTTACCCTAATTTAATTGAAGAGTAACATTCCCTACACCCTTTACGGGATAGGTGGCATTGTCTCCAAGGATAATCTCCAAGTTTGTCTCCTTCTCTATCAAATTAGAGAGAGCTTCCTTGTAACTAGTGAAGTGCCTTGAGGCACCACTATCAATAAGCCAATTGCCTAACGAGTCTGGAGGAGAGGGAGTGGAGAGGGCCGATATCAAATAATACTCATCTTACTTATTGTTAACAACATTTGATTCATACCGGGAGTTCCTTGCTTTCTTGGAGGGTTGACTATTTCCTTGATTTCCCGCATTCCTCTTTCCTTTGCCATTGAACCTGCCATTCCTTTGATTGTTGATGGAGTTTCCCCTAGAGTGATTTTGATCATCATCATGTGATGTGTCCTTTCTATTTGGACACTCCCCCGCATAGTGGCCAAAATTTATTGCAAACAAAGCATGTTCCTTTCCTTCCACCCTTCGATCGGAGCTTTCCTTTGAATGACCTTTAGATCGAGAATTATTTATCCTTTTGGCATGAGAGGAGAAAGTAGTGGGGTTGCCTTTAGTTGAAGGCATTTCTTGCTCCACCATCCTTATCTCTTCTTGAATGCATCTCGACATCAATTCTTCAAATCCCGGAATTCGATCATTGTTGAAAAGAGTGGTTCAAAATATATACCATTCGGATGGGAGCCCTCCAATGGTAGTGATAGTGAGTTCCCTGCCAGGAATGACTTCTCCAATCGATAGAAGATCATTCTTGATCTCAGTGATCCTTAAGAAGTAGGATTGAATATCCTCGTCCTTGCCCTTCTTAATATCCTTCAACTTATTTTTGAGGAACAAAACTTGATTTGCATCACTAACTTCAAACAAGCTTACCAATCTGTCGTAGATCTCCTTGGAGGTGTTCAACTCGGAAATGTAGGCCACCAAACGCTTGTCAATTGAATCTCGAATAATCTTCTTCACTTTGACTTCACCCTTAGTGTACTTGTTCTTTGTAGCAACCGGTGCATTTAATGGAGGCTCTGAAATTTTACCCCTCACATGGTCCAACACTTCTTGCTCTTCTAATGTCAGATCAAGACACGTCTTCCATCCATGATAGTCAGACTTCTCACGGAGCTTGTCTTCACCCGGGAAGTGGGATGAGGAACCTAGGAAGCCTATTGTCGCACAGATTGTCACAACAACGCTCAGACCGGGCGCTGTCACTCTGATCCCCGATCTCTCCGTTTAAGCCGTCTCCAGAGGCTAAGTGGGGTAGACCCTATGGGACAAAAGAAGACCAAATGTGGCCCAATTGGGTTGGAAGACACAGCAAGGCAGTACCAGTACTTGATTTTATTGGAAATTTAATGTACCAGTGCCTTATGGAGTTAATGATTAAATGATTATTTATTAAATGTTGCAGAAATATAAAGTTTAAACCATGTAAAACAATCATTTATCATCAAATAACTCAAGCAATGCAAGATATCCTGTAAATTCACAATGCTTTAACGATGATCCAACAATTAAACTTGAAGAAAAATTAAATGCTTTAAATGATCATAAAATTTAAATGCTGACCAGTTACCACTTTCACATAGCTAACTTCAAAGTAAACATTAAGCCCGTTTTAACTATAGAGAAATGGGAACATAGTGACAACAAATATGAAATTTTCATTTTTTGTTAAGCTTTTTCAAAAATATTTTTTAATTTTTATACTTTTGTATTAAATAAAACAAAATTAAACTAAACTAAATGAAACTCAAAATTATTAAAATTAAATCCTAAAAGCAAAATATCAACCCATTAAAATCTAAAATTAAATTTTATGATTTTTTATTTTTTTTTTTTTGTTTTTTATATTTATGAATTTTTTTATTATTAAAATCTAAATTTAAGCAAAATTAAATCTAAATTCAAAGAAATCTAAAACTAAAACTAAAACAAAAAATTTTAATTTTTTTATAAAGCCTAAACTAAATGATATAAACCTAAAACCAAACAAAACTTAAATAAAATTCTAAATTAAACTAAATAAAAGAGCTATCTAACCTAAGACTAAACTAAGACCAACAGATGCCCATATATCGCAAGAATAAAAATAAATTACCCACTCTTAACCTTACGTATACATCAAAATACATGAAAAAAAAACTAAACTGAGATGAGCCATGGGTGTCCCTGTGCAGGTCTGTGGAAGGAGGGAATAGCGACGGCAGAGAGAGGGCAACGTCGGAGAAACTTCACGCAGGAGGACAAGTAAGCAGGTGATCAATGGGCAACAGATGAGAAATTTGGATGATGAAGGGTCGATGGAGGGGTGGAGTTCGAAACTGCTTGAGATGAGTTTGCTGCAGGATGCGGATTATCATAGGGAAAGCGTGAGGCAGCAATGGTGAATGGCAGTGTATGGAATTGCGTTTGCAGGTTAGGGAGCAAGGAAGACTATGTGCGGTGAGGGAGAAGACTGAGGACGCAGAGATGATGGGGATAGCAGTAATTTTGCAGGTTGTGCATAGAGCATGGAGCGTCACTGTGGCAGCGTTGAGGAGCAGGCAGAAGCGTGAAGGCTGAGAAGAGTGGAGAGCAAAATAGAGCTACGTGAGGATGGATGACTGCAAGCAGAGGATACATGGGTTTTGAATGGCGGACGGACACGCGCGCAGGTTTTTTGCAGCTATGGCAGCGTGAAGGTTTGAGACGTTTTGCATATGCAGCGAGGGTGAACAGTGTGAAGTTTTTTTTTTCTTGAAATAGATACACATGTGATGAAAGCGCTGCGTAAGGGTAAGTGAAGGTTTGCAGTTGCGGGGATAGGAAGGAGAAATGTGAGGGATGCGAAGAAAAATATAGCGTGAAAGGACCTCAGGATAGAACAGCCAAAAAAATGCAAATTTGGAAGCTTGGACAGCGCACACTAAAAAAAAAAAATTGAAATCTTTCTTGCGAAAAGGACACCCCAGGTAACAGCGGACAGAGAGCTTGAACAAACCCTTGAATTTTTTTTAGAAAACCTAAAGATCTTTTGAAGAATATCCCTGCAAAAATTTTTAAGATCTGTACCTGCAACCTGCAATGGCAAAAAAGAACACCGAGAAGTGAAATGTGCCAGAAACAAAACTGAAAACCCTAAAACCAGCTAAAAAAATTACAATATTTACATATTTTCGACTCTAAAGCAGCCAGATTTGTCAATAATCCATAGTAATATTTTCAAAATTTAATTTTAATGTGAGATACTTCAGAAAACCCTTCATGCATTCATAAAAAAATTTCAAATGATAAGCCCGGAATCAAGAACTCGCTGAACTCTTTCAGAAAACACAATTCGGGAGTTGGTTGGTTCAGCCGAGAACTTCCCCGAACGCCCGGTAATCTTAAAAAAGGTGATTTCCTACACAGCTTAAAATCAACCATTAACATAGAGGGAGAAAACAATAGTGAAATCCAGATCAAATGGAAATACCTGCCATTATATTTCAGAATCTAAACGATTATTCAAACCCCAAAGATTAGACAAAATACCTGTGCCTAAATCAATCTTCATCAAGCTATTATCAATAGCTCAAAATAAAATTATGCAGAAAAATAAAACATCTTACAGCATTTCAGAAGAGTAACACCAGCAAGATTTCAACCCCAAAGTCTTTCTTTATTGCACAAAAAGTGACTACAAGAGAGCTTTCTTTAGCACCATCTTGACTGGCTTGGCAGCGAAATTGGCTGGGAGTTCTAGTGGATTGGTGGTGAGCCTAGTGAACAACAGTTTCTTGTAGGGTAAGTTGTTCATCATGGACTTCCTTTGACTTACCATGGATGGTTTGGACAACTTGACGGTTTCCTTGGCTTGGAAGAGATCTAATTGATCGAGATCGCTTCATATGATAGACTACAGATTGGCAGGCTAGAGTCTTCATCGGATCGAGATGTTGTATATCCGAGATTGGAGGGATTTGCATGAATGGTATTTGATCCAGGAGGATGAGTGCTTGCGGGATTGAGCCAGTGGAGATCGTGTAGGCTTAGAGGGAGTCTAGCCTCAGACGAAGCAACTCTATGGAGGTTTGGGATCTTCAGGGTCAGATGTCATGAGGCAAAGGAACTACCGAGATTGTCGAGTTCATTCTACAGAGCACACTGCAGTGATAGAAGCCAGATGGATTAGTGTCATTGTTAGGGTCCAACCCTAACCCCCTTATTTATGTAATAGGGTTAAGTCATAGTTATAGTTAGTTAAAGAGTCAATAAAGCCCATATTAATAATTGTAAGTGGCTGACCCGCATTTAAAGAAAGGGACCATAGTTAGTTGCAAATGGGCCATGGTATTACATAGATGGTATTAATAGAACCACGGTATTGACCCATGGTATTGCATGTATGAATCCTATATAAAAGATAGAGACTCCCCATTGAGGAGCGTCGTGTCTTATTCTATAATCGAGCACTGCTCTATTGGAGGTTGCCCCCTCGAAGACGCAAGTGAACATTGCTTTCATCTCTGAATAATAAAATACATGTTATTTCTCATTTTGTCTTGTGTTTTGGGTCATATTTCTTTGCATCTTTGGTATCCTGGCATCTTCTCGCAAGTCAAGAGCATAACAAGTGGTATTAGAGCACTTTCCAGGACCGGTGGTATCTCCATTTGTAGTGGAATTTATTTTTTTTTGGCTAGAGACGTGTTTCGGCGTCTTTAACCCACAGGATCTGTCGTTGAGCGCATAAACCTGCGGATTTGGGGAGGCATGCATGCAAGAAATACAAGAGGTGGTCACGCTTGCTGGACTCCCTTGTAACCCCTGTGGATACCCCTTCGAGTAGTAGCGCATTAGACAGAACTGCACACACACTGTCTTCCACGTACACTCTAGGTATATCGAAAGCCCCCTAGGCTCACCTGAAACCTCGTCGTAGATAAACCGTCGGCCGTCTTACTGCTACAGTACACCGACAACAGCACTCGGGGAGATTACTCGCACGTACGATAGGGCAGTCAGGTAGTACGGCTAAGGGTACGGTTGATCCTCCTTAGTTAGTGCCCTGAAAGATTGGGCTGAGTACTACTGTTGGACCCTTATGTATATTACGATCTATAGCACCTGACACTCCTTGAGACCATAGTTCCCTTGTCTCTCTGAAGATCGCCCATCATCTTCTTTTCCAAATCAGATCTCACAGATTGGGTTCTGTGCCACTGCAACAATCAAATCCACCTGATTACCATTCAGATCTAGCAGCGGGGGTTCGGTCGCTGCCGCATTCCTACTCACACTCTGCAGTTGAGGGTTTCGTAGACAGATCTGACCATTTGTGTAGGGAGGCGTGTGGCTCCTATACCTTGGGGTGATTCTCGTAGGACATTGGGCAGGATTAACTTTTCAGGGAATTGGCTACTATAGTATTGATAAGCGGGGAGTAAAACTCCTTTCGGAGTAAGAATAAAATAAAAATAAAAATAAAAAAAGTTTGAGGCCCTACCGGGACGCTTGTATGAGACTTAGCCCATCAGAATCAGGACGACGGGCTGAGCAAGGTGTTACCGTTCACTTGTCAGCTTCAATTTTCGAGCGGTCCCAAATTTTTTCACAGTGATGACCAGATCTGTGTATGGTAGAAACCAAAGCTCAAGCTATGGGCAATGAGAAGATGGAATCCATTGAAAACAGGTTGGATGAATTAACGAAGATGATCCAGACATTGAACGACACATTCACAAAGGGCAAGTCGGCGGCACAATCGCAGGTATATGCTTTTAATGAAGACCATGAAGGAGAATCTAGTCATTCTCTTCACTTAAAGGGAAACCACCCACATTCCCACCCTCGACCACCCAAGCTAGACATGTACAAATTTGATGGCTCTAATCCGGCAATATGACTATCACAAATGGCCCAATATTTCATGCTTAATCACATCAGAGATGATGAGACTAAACTACGTGTGGGAGGCTTTTACTTGGACCAAGAAAGATCGCAATGGTGGCAGTGGCATCAAAAATGCTATGCAAGGCCAATTACTTGGCAAGCGTTCTCAAAATCATTTTGTGAACGCTTTGAACAAGAATCCAATTTTTTGGGTCATCTTACTAAGCTCGGATAGACAGTCACAGTACACGACTATATTACAACCTTTGAGAAATTAGCCTTCCGCACAGGAGGTCCGGCAAATGAATTCTACTTGGAATGTTTTATCAGTGGTCTCAAAGACGCCATCCAAGCTCACGCGTGGATGCACCACCCACCCAAATGGATGGCAGCTTGCACAACGGCTCGTGAAGTGGAACGCGTGTTAGTGGCCCAGTCGCCTTGTCCAAATTTCATAGCCAAAGGACGCCTCACCTAGGCTCCGAACACTACCCAAACAGGTAAGGTTCAAAAGGTGTCACCAGCAGAAAGGAGAAAGGAAGGATTGTGTTACTACTGTGATGACAAATACTCCCCAGGGCATAAATGCAAGGAACCCAAATTCTTTCAAATTGATGCTACGAATCACAGTTCATCTAAGGAAGAACCATCCTTTGAGGGTCCAGAGGAAGAAGATGAGGATAGCCAGCAGGACAATGACCTCCCAGCTACACCAGAATAACAAGTTATCTTGCTCCATGCTTTGGCAGGCATTTCTTCTCCCCAAACTCTCAAAATCAGAGGTTTTATTAAACATCGCCCTGTAGTAGTCTTGATTGATAGTGGCAGCACGCATAACTTTATCCATCAGAGAGTCGCAGAAGTTGTGCATTGTTTTGTGAGAGCAGTCTCTAATTTCCAGGTACATATTGTTGATGGGGGGACAATGAAATGTGACGGCCGCTGTGAAAATATCAATCTTTAGATGGGAGATTACCACCTAAAGATCCACATGTTTACCATCAACATGGGTGGGTGTGACATTGTCTTGGGTGCTGAATGGCTCCGCATATTTGGCCCAATCACAATGGATTTCCAGGAGTTATATATGAGCTTTAAGCAGAATGACCACACGCATACCCTTCGCGGACTCTAAACAGGTAGTCCTTCTATCATCAGCTCGCATCGGATGGAAAAGTTGTTAAAAAAGGGCCACCATGGAGTTATCGCCCAATTTAATGCCATTCAAACCTTCGAGCCCCCTACTCTTCATATTCATCCTGAGATGCAACAGGTCTTAAACAGCCATCTACAGGTCTTTGACAAACCTCATGAGCTTCCACCATCGAGAGGGGAACATGATCATACCATTACTTTGGTCCCAGGGGCATAACCACCGAATGTGCGCCCATATAAATACCCCTTCGCCCAAAAGAATGAAATCGAAAAAATCATCGCGGAACTCATGGAAGCCGATGTCATTGATCCTAGCATTAGTCCTTATTCATCGCCTATGGTCATGGTGCTCAAAAAAGATGGGGAATGGCGTATGTGTCCAGACTTCAGGGCCCTCAACAAGCTGACAGTCAAAGATAAATTCCCCATCCCGGTTGCTGATGATTTGTTGGATGAACTGAATGGGGCTCAATTCTTTACTAAGCTAGACCTTCACTCGGGCTATCACCAACTTCGTATGAAAGAAGTAGACATTCTGAACACTGCTTTTCAAACTCATGAAGGCCATTATGAATTCTTGGTCATGCCATTTGGTCTCTATAATCCCCCATCCACTATTCAGAGCCTCATGAATCACCTGCTCAAACCATATCTCAGAAAATTTGTCCTTGTTTTCTTTGATGACATTCTCATCTACAACCTCACCTACGAAAAACATCTTCAGCATGTATACCTGATCTTGCAACTGCTCGAGAAGCATAAATTATTTGTCAAATTGTCCAAGTGCTCTTTTGGCATGAAAGAAGTCGAGTATTTGGGCCACATTGTGGGGCGTGAAGGTGTCAGGGTGGATCCCAAAAAGATCCAGGCAATGCAAGATTGGCCTCAACCAAAGACCTTGAAGAGTTTGAGAAGATTCTTGGGTCCCACCAGCTACTATCGCAAATTTGTCCGCAATTATGATCGCATGGCTAGACCTCTCACTCACCTTCTCAAGAAAAATTCATTCCTCTAGAATGAGGAAGCACAACAGGTATTTATAGCTCTCAAACATGCCATGTGTTCCACTCCCGTATTGACACTACCCGACTTCACCAAATATTTTGACTAAATGTGATGCTTCACGTACGGGTATTGGGGTTGTCTTAATGCAGGAAGGTCGACCCTTGACCTTCACTAGCCAACAACTAAGTGGGAAACATCTAGGACAATCTACCTATGAGAAGGAGATGGTGGCCATCTTACATGCAGTGGATACCTGGCGACCATACTTATTGAGGTGGCGATTCCAAATCCGCACAGACCATCAAAGCCTTAAATATTTTTTGGAGCAACGCATATCATCGCCATAGCAAAATAAATGGCTAGCCAAAATGTTGGGATATGATTATAAGATAATTTACAAGAAAGGGTGCGAAAATGTCGTAGTGGATGCTTTATCACACCAATTTGAGGAGGACGGCACCCTGCTAGCAATTTCTCTTCCCATTCCAGAGCAGATTGAAGAAGCTCGCAAGGAATGGTTTTCACATCCCTCACTCTCCCAACTAATTCATAACTTGCAAGCAGCTCCAAATTCCACAGAGGGCTACTCTTGGAAGGATGAGATTCTTCGCTACAAGGACAAACAGTGATATCAACGACATCCACACTTAAAAGGCACATTTTGACAGAGTTGCACTCATCTCCCACTTCAGGCCATTCAGGCTTTCAGAAGACTTATGCTCGCACTCGTCGTTCCTTCTTTTGGACAGGGATGAAAAAGGACATTCTTACTTTTGTAGCGGAATGTGATGTGTGTCAGTGCCACAAAGGAGAAACAGTGAAGTCCCAATGCACTTTACAACCATTGCCCATACCTGCCTCAATTTGGACGGATGTTTCTATGGATTTCATTACTGGTCTTCCGAAGTCAGGGGACAATTCAGTCATCATGGTGGTTGTGGACAGACTTTCTAAGTATGCTTATTTTTGTGCCCTACCCCACCCTTTTACACCCACTTTGGTCGCTCAATCTTTCATGGACCAGATCTTCAAATTGCATGGCATGCCCACTTCCATTGTGTTTGATCGTGACCCGATCTTCACCAGTAACTTTTGGCAGGAACTTTTCAAGCTACAAGGCACCCAACTCCAAATCAGTACTTCCTATCATACCCAAAATGATGGACAAACTGAAGCAGTCAACAAATGATTGGAGACCTACCTCCGGTGTTTCACTTCAGAAAAGCAACATCTATGGGTACAGTGGTTACCTCTAGCCCAATGGTGTTATAATACTAACTATCATGCCGCCACCAAGATGACTCCATATGAAGCAGTTTATGGTCAACTCCCCCCTTCACCTACTTCTTATATCCCTGGATGCTCTAAGGTACAAGCAGTGGATCAACTCCTGCAAAACTGTGCAACCATGCTTGCCCACCTCAAAGATAATCTCCATCAAGCTCAGAATCACATGAAGCAACAAGCAGACCAACATCGTTCAAAGTGCACATTTCAAGAAGGGGATCAGATATTCTTGAGGCTGCAACCATACAAGCAAACATCACTCAAAGACAAGGGTTGTCAGAAATTATCTCCAAAATTCTACGGACCGTATCAAATACTTCACCGCATTAGAGAAGTAGCCTACAAGCTAGCCTTGCCGCCCACTGCAAAAGTCCATCCCATCTTCCATGTCTCATGCCTCAAGTAGTAGGGAACAATTGTAGAATTCAAACCAGTCTACCAAAATTGGATGAAGAAGGTTCAATCTGGCTCCAACCTGAATAGGTTCTTGACACGCAAGAACGGTTCCTACACGATCGCACAATCAAGGAAGTCGTCGTCAAGTGGAAAGACACCTCTCCAGAAAATGTAACTTAGGAACCAGCCACTATTCTTCAGTAGTTTTCGCAGCTTCAGCCTTGAGGACAAGGTTGTTTTTATGGGGGAGGGCATGTTAGGGTCCAACCCTAACCCCCTTATTTATGTAATAGGGTTGAGTCATAGTTATAGTTAGTTAAAGAGTCAATAAAGCCCATATTAATAATTGTAAATGGTTGACCCACATTTAAAGAAAGGGACCATAGTTAGTTGCAAATGGGCCATGGTATTAGATAGATGGTATTAATAGAACCATGGTACTGACCCATGGTATTGCATTTATAAATCCTATATAAAGGATAGAGACTCCCCATTGAGGAGCTTCGTGTCTTATTTTGTAATCGAGCATTGCTCCATTTGAGGTTGCCCCCTCGAAGAGGCAAGTGAACATTGTTTTCATCTCTGAATAATAAAATACATGTTGTCATTTCTCATTTTGTTCTGTGTTCTGGGTCGTATTTCTTCGCATATTTGGTATCCTGGCATCTTCTCGTAAGTCAAGAGCATAACTGTTAATTTTAGGTATGTTCTATGCTAGAGTAATTTATTTCAATTTTCATAGTTAGCTCAATGTCTTTTCCAGATTAGCAATCACATCAACATTAAAGTAAACTGCAAATAGAACATAAATATAAATCGCAAAAGACAAGCCAAGACAAGAGGACACAAGATGTGGCGCTAGCCAGGGACAAACCCCAATGTGGGGAAACCCTTCATCAATTCTTCTTTTATGTTCTTCAAAGTTCAGTAGAGAAAGAGAGAGAGATAGTACATTTACAATAAAAGCCAACATTTTGACTTTTGATATCTGCATGAGATCAGTTGAAGACATATTGCTTCAATTGATTCTCCAACGTGACTGCTTCACCTATCGTAGTATGGCATTTCATCCATTTGCTGCACCTTACCGTGTAGCACCATGTTGTACCATCACAGTGCTGGACCTTGATGACTGAGCTGCTCTCATTTGCTCTCATCATCATGCTGCCCATTATGTTGCATCTTCCATCATCATGCAACCTTATTCATCATCATGTTGATCCTTACTTAACATGCCCATTATGTTGCATCTTTCATCATCATGCAGTCTCATTCATCATCATGCTTACAACTGTCTCATGTATGCTTACTGTACCTTGCTGCTCCATTAAGCTTGTTGTCCCTGCTGTTGTGATGGTGACTGGTTAGGGCACCTCAAAGCGCTGCAGCAGCCCTCAAACAGTCATCCGAACAACCCTTTATCTCAGCAACCTTTCTTGGTGTGATTACGCTGAAGATTAAGGCACAACAAGACTTTAAAAACTACCCACGTTGTCCCTTGTTGTGGTTGTATGGCCTACGGCCTACCACACAGCCTAGTTATAGCTTAAACAGCCCATGTATCAAACAGGCCTCCTCTAAACTGTGTTGTGAGAGCCTCCTTTACAGTGATGACACTTCTCCTTCAATACAGCGTTAGTCCTCTTCTAGAACAGCGTTAGGCCTCTTCAAAACAGGCCTCTATACCTACGCCATTCAGCTCTTTCTTTTGACTGTGGTTAAGCATCATTAAGACAATAGCTAGCTCCTTAGACGATTGCGGCTAGATGATCCTTCACTTGTTGTTGCATATATACCTCCATGAATTACGGCCTAGGGCAATCTGCAACGAGAAGATTGTGTTACAATCATAGGTTTATCATTCTATGACCATGACTGCGTGTCTCCATAAACTGGATGTAAGGTCTATGCCCTGCATATAAAAGTCTTCAAGACAGTGAGATGTCTTCATGACTGTGTGGAAAGTGTCTTCATGACAGCGTATAAGGTCTCCATGCTGTGTGTATGTACAAGTGTCTCCATTACATCGTATGAATTCCTTCCCTTGTGGCTACAGCATATAAATTCCTTCCCTTACTGCAGCTAGGTGTCTCCATTACAGCGTATAAGCTAGGGCATCATCTGCGTATAAGCTAAGGCATCATACACTTGGCCCAACGTATCTTCTTGTGTGTCTCTCCTTCACCAAAAACCCAAAACGTGGAGAGGAGGAGATCACATGAAGAGTGTTGCCAAATGACTTCAAATCCTCTTCTATTTATACTAAAACGTAGATGATGAATAGACATGTCTATTGGGCTTCTGAGCCTACTCAAGTTGTTGGCCAACTTGACAATTTGTCTTATAACACAAATAAATTCATAACTCCATGAATACTCATCGGAATCGGATGATCTTTAGATCAATCCTACACCTCTCGATGAGAGGGATCCAATAAAAATATCAGCTGCCATAAATAAGATGACCCACATGGATTTTGGCCCTAGTTTCCAATTTTAACAATAACAGTCGCCAGCGATGATGATGGTTACTTCCTAGTCTTGGAAGTACCTCCCTCGCTAACAGAGAGTGTTGATTTTTGTAGCTTGGCAAGTGCTCCAAGCCTTGAGGATCGAGGGTTTGGAGGAAGGAGCTCCACAAGTGGCCTTGTGGGCTTGAAACCCAAGCCTGAGGTTTTGCACCCAAAATTGTTGGGCCAAAATCGTGACCAGATTTCAGCATGTGATGGATGAAGATGATAGAGGACATTGAGACGAATCCAATGCAATGAAAATCATCAAATCTCAACGTCCTATGTCACACGGTTCGGGTTCGAATTCGAGTTCGACAACGATTAAGTTCGATTCGAATTCGAATTTTCTGATCAGGTTCATATGAGGTTCAACATTAGGTTCGACTATACATATTTTTCAATATATATATATATACTATTATATATTATATATAAACAAAATTATAATTTCAAAATCGGTCATAAACACATGAATACAAATTCTATAGTAAACATACATGAATAATGTAATCATTCTAACATCTAGTTAAATGTAAACATACACAATAGTAGTTTGCAAATGAAAAAATGAAATATAGTGTTTGAAGACAATTTATGAAAAATAACATTTACCAAATTTCAAGGTAGGTAAATGTGAATTGACACAATCTTGTAAACAATATAGTGTTTGATTCTGCCTTTCCAGAGCTCTGAGTGGTCACAAATACAATAGGGATGCACAAGCAAAAATGGCAGGTACTTGTATGGTAACAATTGATGAACAAAGAGAAAGTAATATTATGCCTCTACCTCTCATTTACTCAGATAGGAGAGTCACCGATGAAAAGACGAATCAAAAATTTCATAAAGAGGTTTCTAAATGTTCTGATAAGAAACCAGGATGAACACAAACTTTGCTTCTCAATGCTACAAGGGATGTTTTGTTTTCTGTCCTTGATGTAATATTCCAACTGTGTGAAGAACA
>APFE031691392.1:37022-57753 GCA_000404065.3 Pinus taeda | reverse complement strand
CCGTAAGAGCACTTTCGGGTGTTGTTTCACCTTGGGATCTGCTTCCATATCCTGGATGAGCAAGAAGCAGAAGTCGGTGGTTTTTTAGCACAGCCAAAGCAGGATATATTATTGCTAGCATGACCTCGTGCGAGGCAGTCTAGTTAAGAAAGATCTTCACTAAGCTGTTTGGATTTACATTGGATACCACTGTGATTCTCTATAACAACCAGAGGTGGGATTCGATTATTTAGGAATCCCATATTCGTCGATTGCTCCAGCAGATATACATGATATGGGATATGGTAAGTTGATGAGCAAGGAGGCTCCATCGCATTAAGATGATGTACATGTTGATACACCTTGGCAAAGCCCCGAGGAAAGATCTAATCTGTGATTTTCCCAAATGACTTGGAGTCGTCAAGAAACCCTTGTACAAGGGTCCTGCATGTTGCATTCATTAAGCTATGGGAGCTCTGAGGGATTTCGGTTATTACTGGAGCAACATACGACAACAGGGTGACTCACCCTCCCCTGGTTGGTGTGCGCTGGAACAAGATGATTCGCTCTCTTGTGGAATAGGATGATTCGCTCTCCTGTGTAGCAGGATGATTAGTTCTCCTGTGAGGCCTACATTGATGTGTTCTCCATGGCAGCCTGGATTGATGTGTTCTCCATGGCAATTGTAGTAGGAGTTGTACCATACTATGACACTGACTTTGGGTCGGTTGAGACTCGTCTGGGACCAGTGGTGCATACTCTAAGACTAACTTCGTGTTAGTGCAGTACTGGTCTGGGACTAGTGAGAGTGGTACATACTATGATGGTGATTTCAGGTCGGTTAAGACTAGTCTGGGACCAGTGGTAGGAGTGGTACTTACTATGAAGTTGACTTCGGGTTAGCTGAGACTGGTCTGGGACCAGTGGTACACACTCTGATTGATGCAGGATTGATGTGTTCTCCTCTGAGGATAGGATTTATTAGTTCTCGTGTCGAGGCATCCTACCCATGCAGTCTGGGAGTCATGGGAAGTACCTCTCATCTGATCAATGAGTAGGGAAATGAAGTTAGGGACCATAGTAGTACCGATGGACGCATCGTTGTATCTATTGTACTCCCTACGCTAGGATGACCTCCATTGATATAGGATCAATGATACTGGTCTGGGACCAGTGGTAGGAGTTGTACCATACTATGACGCTGAATTCGGGTCGGTTGAGATTGGTCTGGGACCAGTGGTACATACTCTGAGACTGACTTCGTGTCAGTGCAGTACTGGTCTGGGACCAGTGAGAGTGGTACATACTATGACACTGACTACGGGTCAGTTGAGACTGGTCTGGGACCAGTGGTACACTCTCTGAGACTGCGATATTGGTCTGGGACCAGTGGTAGGAGTGGTACTTACTATGAAGCTAACTTCGTGTTGGCTGAGACTGGTCTGGGACCAGTGGTATGCACTCTGAGACTGACTTTGAGTCAGTGGAGGATGATACTAGTTTAGCACCAGTGGAGTTGTACTCACTATGACGCTGACTTCTGGTTGGTTGAGACTGGTCTGGGACCAATGGTATGTACTCTGAGACTAACTTTGAGTCAGTATGATACATCCTCGATCATTTCTTCTTCTTCATAATTCGGACAAAAGCAGAGCAGAACAGAACAATGCAAGAGTAGAGCAAAATAGAGCAAAACAGTACAGATCAGTACAGGGCAGAACAAGTCAAAGAAGATCAGGCAGAATTGAGCAGAGCAGGGCAAGGGTCAGGCTATACAGGGCAGTGCATTTGATGGAAGAATAGTAACGACCGATAGACAGATTGCAGATGAAGTTCTCCATGGTTGAGAGGGAGTGTTAAAATTGGCAACCAGGGCAAAACTTCATGTGGGTCATCTTATAGCTGATAATATTTTTATTAGATTTCTCTCGTCGAGAGGTGTAGGATTGATATAAATATCATCTGATTCCGATAAGTATTCATGGAGATATGAATTTATTTTGATTATGGAATTATTATCAAGCCGACCTACAACTCATGTAGGCTTAGAAACCCAACAATCGCATCTATTCACCCACCAACATTGTGTATAAATATAAGAGGAATTTTCCTCATTTGGAATCACTCATCTCATCACATCTCTCTCTCTACTGCGCAGATATGAGTCTCTTCTCTACTGCACTGAAATGGGTCTCTCTCTCTCACACATGTGAAACCAGAAGCTGTTGAATTTGAAGCTGCAACTGCAGAAGTAAAGATTGACTTGTGAGGCCTAGAATATCTCCTCTATGGAACTACGTTGTAGGTTCATGTGAACCTCCTCTAAAAGCCGCAACTTTTGGTGGTGGAATGAATTCAATCCGATGAACAGTTTGCAAGATATCGACTGCCCTAGTTTGAAGCCGGAAACTACTGAAACTGAAGCTACAACTGCAGAAGTAAAGATTGACTTGCGAGGCCTAGAAGATCTCCTCTTTGGAAATACGCTATAGTTTCATCTGAACCTCCTCTGAAAGCCACAACTTTTGGTGTTGGAATGAAGTCAATCCGATGAACGGTTTGCAAGATATCGACTGCCCTAGTTTGAAGCCGGAAACTACTGAAACTGAAGTTGCAACTGCAGAAGTAAAGATTGATCTGCGTGGCCTAGAATTTCTCCTCATCTGAACTACATTGTAGGTTCATTTGAACCTCCTCTGAAATCCGAAACTTTTGGTGGTGGAATGAAGTCAATCCGACGGTCGGTTTATGAGATATCGTCTACCCTAGTTTGATAATGAAGCCGCTAATGCTGATGCTACTAATCTAGGGTTTGCTACTGCTGATATGAATCAGATTCATTGTACTATTTCTCTCTGCTGAATTATTGAAGATAAAAGAAGATTTGATCAAAGGGTTTCCCCACACATTGTGGGGTTTGTCCCTGGCTAGCCGCCACATCTTGTGTCTCTTGTCTTGGCTTGTTTTCTGTCGATCGTTTAATGTTCTAACTGCACTTTACTTTATGTACATGTGATTGCTAATCGGTGGAATATAATAAGAAAAAGAAGTAAATTGTTATAAGCATAGAACATACCATAACTTAACACTTATTTAAAGGGTGACATGGCTGCCACTTGTGTTTTGTTCTATATGCAGCTCTCGGCTGTTGATTTTCTTCACCCTCCAAAGGGTCTTCAATCTTGTGGAGACTTTAGGGTGATTTAATCAACAATTTTTCAATGTGTTCTTTGTCCTTTGTGCTTCCTTTGGATTCCTTGTTTACCCAATATTCCTCATGAATACTTTCCACATTGTTCCTGGAGTACCTATAACTACAATCACTCATGACAAGCAATCATCAACCTGAAAATCTCTTATTCTAACATGTTTTATGTAGATTTTCTGTTCATGCCTTCATAGTGTTCTTGGAAAAGGCATTGAGGGATTCTAGGCACAAGAGATCACTTTGAAAGGTTGAAGGGATGAAGGGAGGAGGCTTCAGGGCTTTGACATGCGCTCATGTGCTCAAGGGACTAAAGACAGCACATGGCACAAGTTTTAAGGATGAAGGATGAAGCTTTATGCCTTCAGAGTGCACTCATAGGCTCAAATGGTCAAGAGGTTGCATGGCTCATTTTGGAAGGATGACGGGTGGGACTTAAGGCCTTTCGGGAGTGCTTAGGCACTCAAGGAGGGCGCACTTCTTTGGGAGTGCGCTCAAAGGAAGACTTAGTTTTTCCAAAGGGCGCAGTTCAAATCAAGGAAGGGGAAGGTGCTTTAGGAGTGCACTATGTGCTCTTGGAGGGAACATGGAACACTTATGAACAACAAAGGATTCCCTATACAGGTTTCAAAGTGCGCTCATGCACTATTTTCCTCAATGGGTTCATTTTGAAACCAAAAGTTTTCTATGTCTAGAAGATAGGACAAGCAACGAACACGATGATTTTAAGCATAAAAACATGTGTGACACATACCAACTCATCAAGAAGACTTATAAAAGATTTAAAAATGATAAGTAGACATCAAAACACCACTTTACAAATATTCTCCAAGTACAACATGTGAAGTGTGTGCAACTACGACAAAAAAGTGTCATTTTACAAAAAATAAGGGTGTTGCTATCATGTAGTACACAAAATATGTTCTAATCAATGCGATGACACTTAACAATGATCAAGAAAACTTGAAACATATGAAATAACATGAAACGACATTTGACGACCAAATCGACATTGAAATAGGCTCCAAAATTTGAATATAGTGAAAGTTTTGGAAGGTGTTGTAGTAAAAACAACACTTGTTGACACACTGGGCGAACTTCAGCTTCTCTATTTAAGAATAGATTTTAACTTAAAGTTACAATTTAGGATGTATTGATTCACCAACTGGATTCCCTTGAATTCCCCCTTTTGACCTGGTTATATACATAATACTTTACTTTCTTCGACTTGGTTTGAACACACAATTAAAAGCCATATCAAAATTGTTTCAATCTAGGAAAGGGAAATGTGCATGGTGATTTCATGATATTAAGACTATGAGTTTTCATCTCTAGTGTTGCCTCGTTGTCAGCAGGCCTGGACAGTACCATGATAGAGTCACTTCATGAGCTCAAATGTTGCTTCGCTACTAGTAGGCCTGAACAGTACCCTGGCGAAGTCGCTTGCTTCACCTCCCTGCGCAGTAAGCCTTTCTCTTCTTTCACTCTTTTTTTATTTATTAAATAGGACTATGCTTCGAAAATTATTATTTTCAACGGGTGGAAGAGGGATCCTGAGTTATTAAGAGTAGAGGAGGCTTTCCCTTTAGAGAAGCATTTTAGAACCTCTAATATAGGTTTTCTCACTTTAGATTTCCTCATCCTTTCTCTACTAGATTAGACAAGCGTTAACACACAAGTATATATATACCAAGTTGAGAAATTTGGATACTAGAATAGACGCAGATCTAATAGGTTCCCTCAAGGTTTCCCTTTTCTATGTATCATATTTTCCATCATGACTTAGCTCAACCTTTGGCATCTTCTCAAAATAAAGAAGAAGAATAACAAAAAGGCAATTGTTGTGGTTGTTGCACTTTCTCTTTTATTCTACCATAAATTCCTTTAGAGACAACACTTTTCACACAAGATCTTATTTATGTACAATGACAATGACACAAGACATAATCAGACATGATTTACATGACACACACATGAGCAAGACAGAAGAAAAGAAAAGAAAAGAGAAGAACAAACTATACAGGAAGCACAACTTGTAGCTACTATTGAAAGTAATGCTTCAAATATCAACCATTTATGGGAAGGGGGTCAATCCTCCCATCTAAGGATTTCATCTTGAAGGTATTATGAATGAGATTTTCATCGATGATGAATGGGTCAATCCACAAAGGTTGGAACTTCATGTGTCTACATTTTTCTTCATGGGCCTTATCCCACTTGAGAGCTAGGTCAACCACATCAAAAATCTTAGCCCCTATAGGGTTTTTATTGAACCAATGCTTAATGTGGTTTTGGTAGTAAACAAATGTTTCTTTGGCTTTGACGCTTTATTCATCAAGTTTGAGTAAAGTATCCATCGTGCTCTAAACCAGAAGGCAAGGTCTATCTTGAGACTCTTAGGGGAGTTGCAAGGTTGGGAGATACAGGTTCAAGGGCAAGATAACTTCTTTACCATAAACCATAAAATGCGGTGTTATGAAACCAACTCACAGAAAGATAGAAAAGCGAGATAAATGCCTTAGAATTCAGCCTCTTCAAGGGGGCAACCTCCTTTACATTACACAAATGAACAATTCTTCGATGATTCAAATGAAAAAACCTCCTTTCTATATATAGGAATCTAAGGGGTCACAATATAACCAAGCCGGCCTAATAATAATAATATAAAGGCACAAAAATAAAAATAGAGGGATTCTATATGGCACAATAATAACAATATGGGGACAATAGGGGCACAACATTATTAATAATGGATACAATTACAATATTAATGGGGGCATCACTAGTATTATAGGGACCTAACATGCTCCTCTCCTTCAAAAAAGTGTTGTCCTCAACGCTTGAGTAGTTCTGGATGCTTCTGTATAAAATTCTCATCCTCCCATGTGGAATCTTTAGTGGATAAGTTCTTCCACTTGATGAGATACTCCAAAATGGATCGATTTCATAGCTGTCGAGTTCTTGTTTCTGTGACTGCTTCCGGTTCCAATATAATTTTTCCTTCCTCGTCAATTTCTGGCAATATTGTTTGAACTGGGAGCTTGTCGCCTATAACCTTATTTAAACATGAAACATGGAAAAATGGGTGCACTCGAGAAGCTGCAGGAAGCTCCAATTTGTATACCATAGTACCAATCTTTTGCAACACCTTGTACGGACCATAATACTTTGGTCATAATTTATCATCCTTCTTAGTTTGCTTGAGGGACATTTATTTATATGGTTGTAGCTTTAGGAATACCCAGTCACCTACATCAAAACTTCTTTCGCTGCGATGTTGATCTACCTGTTGTTTCATTCTATTCTAGGCCAACACGAGGTTATCCTTTAAGAGTTGCAGAACTTGTTGTTGATGCTTGATGTAATGTTCCACTGCTTGAACCTTAGAATTTTCTCTTAAATGTGATGTGATGGATGGTGGACGATATCCATAAAGTGCCATAAATGGGGTCATTTTTGTTGTTGTATGGAAGGAAGTGTTATACCACCATTCAGCCAGAGGCAAACATTTGACCCATTGTGTCTGTTTATCATATACAAAGCAACGAAGATATCCTTCCAAACATTTGTTTACTATCTTAGTTGCCCATCAGATTGAAGATGATAAGATGAGGTATGAGCTAACTAAATACCAAGACAAAAAAGATAATTTTGTCCAAAAATTTCCAGTGAAAATGGGATTTCTATCACTTACAATAATATTTGGGTTTCCATGTAGCTTTTGAATTGTTTCCATAAATGCAGTAGAAATTGTACTGGCTTTAAATGGATGTGATAATGCACAAAAGTGTGCATACTTGGTAGGTTTTTCAACTACCACCATGATGACACTCTTTCCCTCAGACTTGTGTAAACCTGTGATAAAATCCATAGAAACCTCCTCCTAACGTTGGTTGGAATGAATAAAGGTTGTAATAGACGTGGTGTCTTAATTGTTTCAACTTTATTTTGTTGGCAAACCAAACATTCCACCACAAACTTTTGAATATTCGATTTAAGGGCATCCCAAAAAAATTCCTTCTTAACCTTGTGGTAAGTTTTTAAAAATCTAGAGTGCCCTCCTAAGGGAGAAGCGTGCAATTCTAGAATAATCTTTTGTTTGAGTTGGGAATTCTTATAGAGGTATAAGCCATCTTTGTACCATAACGAATCATTTTTCCAGCTAAATGTATCAGATGTGTTGGAATATTGTTCTAACTTTCGAATAAGTGCCCACAATTCTTCGTCATTCTTAAATTTGTCCCTTGCTTCGTTTATCTAATCTACTTGGATAATAGAAATGGCACACAACAATGCTTCCACATCCTCATCCTTCCTTGAGAGTGCATCTGCCACAACATTTTACTTCCCTTTTTTGTATATGATTTCAAAGTCATAACCCAACATCTTTGTGACCCATTTTTGTTGCTCTTCTGAGGATAATCTTTGTTCTAAAAATTATTTAAGGCTATCATGATCTATTTTTACCTTGAAGTGTCTTGTAATTAGGTAGGGTCACCATTTCTTAAGTGCATGTAGTATTGCCAACATTTCCTTCTCATAAATATCTTTATGTAAATACTTTCCCTTGATTGGACGACTTTCGAAAGAAATGGGTCTTTCATCTTGCATTAAAACAACACCAATTCCATTTCCTAAAGCATCAGATTCCACAATAAAGGTTTTTGTGAAGTCTGGTGTAGCTAAGACCGGTGCTTGGCACATTGCCTCTTTAAGATGTTTGAAGGCCTTTGTTGCTTCTGGAGTCCATGAAGATGCATCTTTCTTCAATAATGTTGTTAGACGTGTTGTTATTTTCCCATAATTCTTAACAAACTTGTGATAATACCCTGTCAACCCGAGAAATCCTCACATATGCTTTATGGATGTGGGGATTTTCCATTCCTTAATGGCTTTAATTTTGCTAGGGTCTACTTTAACTCATTCATGAGATACAATATGACCCAGATATTCCACCTCTTTTACTCCAAAGAAACATTTGGATCTTTTTGCATATAATTTTTTCTCCTCCCATAGTTGTAGCACCATGTCAACATGTTCAACATGATCTTTCCAAGGCTTGTTGTAGATTAGTATATCATCAAAAAATACTAACACAAATTTTCTAAGGAAGGGCTTGAAAATGGAATTCATCAAACCTGGAAATCTAGAAGTTGCATTGGTAAGTCCAAAAGGCATGACCAAAAATTCATAATGACCCTCATGAGTTGTAAATGTTGTTTTCGGAATGTCTTCAGTCTTCATTTTGATTTGATGATATCCTGAACGAAGATCCAACTTGCTGAAGTAAATTGATCCATGCAATTCATCCAATAATTCATTAATGACAGGAATGGGAAACTTATCTTTAATAGTGAGCTTGTTGAGCTCCCTATAATTTGGACACATACGCCATGATCCATCCTTCTTGTGCATCAATACTATTGGAGCAGAGAAAGAACTTTGGCTAGGTTTAATTATACCAACCTCTAGCATTTATGCAACCATACGTTCAATTTCACTCTTTTGGGGATAGGGATATATGTAGAGCCTGGTGTTTGGAGGAACACTTCCTGGAATCAAATGAATAGCATGATCATGATCAAGAATAGGTGGGAGACCTTTGGGAGTCTCAAATACTGTGGAATTATTGTCCAAGACTTTGTGGAGATCTGGAGAAATAGATGATTTCAATGTGGAAACATCTAGCGAACATAATTGTGCAATTACACCTCGTTGTTCCTTTTTTAGAAGCTTTTTCATACCGTTAGAGTTGATTATCTTTCCCAGTTTCCCTGCAATACCCCTTAATTCAACTTCCTTTCCTTCCACAGAAAATTTCATGAAAAGTTCTTTAAAGTTAAAAGCTATTGTACCCAAGGATTGTAGCCATTGGACTCCTAGTACAACATCAACACCTCCCATTGGAATGGAAAGCATTAGGCTATTCAATACATACTCTCCTATGGATAGCTTGATGTTATGGCATTTTCTAGAGCAATTTATGGTTCCCCCACTTGCAACCATCACTTGACACTTCGGTGTTGATTATAGGAAGCAATTCAATTCTTTTGCTATCTTACAATGAATAAAATTGTGGGTACTTCCTGAATCAGTCAACATTATTACCTTTTTCTTCTCGATATGTCCTTCTATCTTGATGGTTTGAGGAGTAGTAATTCCAGCCAATGCATTACAAGATATGGTCAGATTCATTTCTTCTTTATCTAGGTTTTGTTCCTAGAGTATATCCTCTTCTTTTGACCTTTCTTGTTCCTTTTCTTCCTCCTCCTCACAACCTATGTAGAATAATTTCTTCTCAGCACACTTATGACCTTTAGTGTATTTTCTATCACAACTGTAACAAATTCCTTTTGCTCTTTTTTCTTCCAATTGTTGTGGTGTCAACTTTATAGGTTGTGGAAGGCTAGGGGCAATAACACTTCCATCTTTATAGTTGTGACTGGTAGGCTTCCTGGTTGCCATAATTTTGCTTTCCATTTTTCTTGCTAACCTGAATGCCTTCTCCAATGAATTAGGTTCCCAAATTTGACCCTCATGTTGGATATTATCCTTTAAAGTCCCTTTGAACACATCAATCCTATGCTCCTCTAGAATATCTTTTACCATTATGTTCAATTTTTGGAACTCCTCAATGTGCTCCATCACTGAACCCTTTTGTTTGAGACTTATCAATTGACTAAAAAAAGTGTTGCTTTTTGTATCCTCATAATGTGCTGTCATTTCTTCTGTAAAAATTGCCCAAGTGACAATTTTTTTATGAGATCAAAGCCATTGATACCATACAAACTGTTTTGGTTCCAAATATAAAGTTGCAATACGTACCTTTTGTGTGTTTTGGACATTATGGAGATCGAAAAATTGCTCCATATGTAGTATCCATGTTGTGGGATCCTTTCCATCAAACTTCTTCATATCAATTTTTGGAATATGGTGGTCTTCAATCCAACATTAGAGTCTATGAAATCATGATTAACATTTCTTTTGCTCTCATCATGAGTTTCCTTTACTACCCTTTCACCATTAGTGACCATTTCTTGTAGCAACTTATTCAAATTTATCTTCAATTCTTCCATCTTATCATCCATGACATTCATCTTAGCGTCCATTCCATTCGTCGTAGCTTCCAGTCCATTCATATTAGCTTCCACGCCATTCATCTTGGCTTCATTTACCTTTAGTGAGAGTGAAATTTGTTGTACTTGGTCTTGTAATTTTGATATATCATGTTGCATTTATTCCTCTTCTTCACGAGTCATGCTAGAGATTTTAGGTTGCTTACTAGGTGTTTCCATTTTCTTTCTTCGGGGAATTAATCAATTCTAATAATTCTTCACTATTCCCTTTGAATTCCTTCAAACTAATTTTTCCAACCAATCTTATGCAAAATAAAAAAAAATTACACACTTTTTTTTCACTTTGTAAGAGCTCGATATTGAATCTATTGTATCTCTGTAGCCGTAGATCTCAAATATCTTAAATCTTGTCCTCTGGTATCCCTTTGAGTCCTCTTTCTAACCCCACAAGTCTGATCAAGATTGGATTCTCCAAGGAAGAGTTATGCAAATCTCCCACGGTGACCTGATTATAGACTAGTTGAGTAGAGCAAACTTGTATGATGTGCTGTGTCTCACTGTTTAAACCTTAGGTTCTGAAAATGATACTCACAAAAACTACAGTCCGTCCTCTTTCTATAACTTCTTATGAAAATTCAATTTGATATTCAGAGCGCAGGTTATGACGATTTTCCCAAGGTGACCTATTTGAAATGTAATTCAGGTGTCTACAAAAACCCTAACTTCCTCAGATCATATCTCCGAGAATATATCGAGACAAGCTCTAAAATTTGGACCCAAGGTTTAGCATGATTTTGTCTCAAATGGTTTTTTTTTTTTCTCTTTTGAGCAGCAAAACCCTAGAATCCAAAGCTCTTATACCAAATGTTAGGAAACCAACTCACAAAAAGATAGAAAAGATAGATCAACGCCTAAGAAATAAGCCTCTTCGAGGGGGAAACCTCCTTTACATTACACAAATGAAAAATTCTTAGATGATTCAAATGAAAAAACCTCCTTTCTATATATAGGAGTCTAAGGGTCACAATATAACCAAGCCAACCTAAAAAATAATATTAAAGGACAAAATAACAATAGAGGGATTCTATAGGGCACAGTAATAACAATATGGGGACAATAGGGGCACAAAAATATTAATAAGGGATACAACTACAATAGTAATGGGGGAATCACTAGTATTATAGGGACCTAACACTGCAGGTATTAAGAGGGATCTCATTATTCCCTACTATCCCGAACAAAATGGATTGGTCGAAAGGAAAAATAAGTCTATTGAAGAAGGCATTCGAACAATGCTCCTTGATCAAGATCTACCAAAGTTCTTATGGGGTGAAGAAGCAATGACTATCATGTACATTCAAAATATAAGTCCTCATAAGAGTCTTGATAATACTACACTAGAATAGGTATTCACAGGGAAGAAGTTGAATGTGGATCATCTCCGTATATTTGGAAGTCTAGCATATATCCATGTTCTGAAAGACAAGCGAAAGAAGTTGGACTCGGCAAGCATCAAGGGAATATTCGTTGGCTATAGTCTTTCCTCAAAAGCATATAGAATTTACATAAAGGAAGGAAGACACATTGAAGTAAGCAGGGATATCATATTCGATGAAAATCAATCTTATAAGAAATCAAAGGATATTCCTATTGATTCTGATGACAAAGAAGTTCCCGTATTTGAAGAAGAAGAATTTCATCATGAGAACTATACTAAAAATATTGAAGAAGAAGGACCAAATGAGCCTATTGAATGGTTGGTTGTCCTAACCACAAGGAACATGCAAAATTGGTTGAAATCTACATTAAAATATGATGAAGGGCATGAAGTTGCTAAAGGGTCCTCAAGGGAAAGTAAGAAACCAAAGAGATATTCTAGCTATGCTGCATATATGACAAAGTTGATTGAAGTTGAATGATCTACATTCAAGGAAGCTGAGCATGAAGAGGTTTGGAAGAAAGTTATGCAGGAAGAATATCAATCCATCATGAAGAATGGGGTTTGGGAAATCATTCTTAAACATAGTGACAAATCGGTTGTCACATCGAACTGGATCTATAAGATCAAACATGTTGTCGATGGAAGTATAGACAAGTATAAAGCAAGGTTCATCGCAAGGGGTTTCTCTCAAAAGGAAGGCATTGACTATGAAGAAACCTTTGAACCTATAACAAGGTACACTACCATTAGGTTTTTGGTTTCATTGGTTGCTACAATGGGGTGGAATATCCATCAAATGAATGTTAAGACCACATTTCTAAATGGGACCATTGATGATGAAGTGTACGTCGATCAACCTGGAGGATTTGAAGTGAATAGCAGGGAATCTCATGTTTGTGGACTCAAGAAGGCACTATATTGATTGAAGGGAGCACGAAGAGCATGGTATGCAAGAATGGATGCATATCTTCTCAAAATTGGGTTCTCAAATAATATTGTTGATCTGAATCTATATATCAAGGTCATGAATAATGAGCCTGTCATTATTCCACTATATGTGGATCATATATTCATCACTAGTGTAGAATGAAGAATTCAAGAATTCAAGAAGATGTTGGCAGCTGAATCTGAGATGAAGGATCTAGGACTAATGAATTACTACCTAGGTCTATAAGTATAGAAGAGACCCAGGGAGATATATTTGGGGCAAGGAAAGTACATCATCAAGTTCTTGTATAAATTTTGGATGATGGACTCCAAGCCAATGATTAATTCTATGATCACCAACCTCAAGAAGTTGAGGAGCTCCAACTCTAGCCTCATGGATCCTACCTCATATCGACAATTGGTGGATTCCTTGATGTATATGGTAAATACTAGGCCCGATATATGTTTTGCAGTGAACATTCTTAGTCAGTTTCAGTTGGAGCCTCATCATGATCATTGGATAGTTGCCAAAAATATTTTGAGGTATCTTTGTGGCACTATAAATCACTGCCTAAAGTATGATAGTAAGGAAGTCAAGCTAATTGGCTTCACAAACTTTGATTGGTGTGGTAGTGAGACCAATGGAAGGAGCACTACCAGAGGATGATTTAGTCTAGGAGCTGATATGATCTCATGGATGAGTAGGAAGCAATATCTTGTTGCATTGAGTAGTGTTGAGGCATAATATGTGGTTGTGTGTGAAGTAGGAAAATATGTTGTTTGGTTAAGGAAGCTTCTAATAGATTTGTTCGACAAGTCTCTAGGTCCTACTGTGATTAATTGTGATAATCAAAGTTGCATCAAGATTTCTAAAGATCCCCTATTTCATTCAAGGATGAAACATATCAATAACAAGTTCCACTTTATTAGGAACTTGGTGTGGGATGGGATTGTGAAGTTAGAGTATGTTCTAACAGATGAATAGGTAGCAGACATACTGACAAAGGCTCATCCTAATAAGAAGTTAGAATATATAAGGAACCTATTCAGTGTTGTAGATATTGGTGATTGTATTGATGATAAGGAAATGGAAGACATTTGTTGAGGCTTTTCAAGTGAAGAATTTCCTTGGGAGACATCAAGTTGGCACTCTGTGTTGATGTCTGGATCCCGGAATTGAAAATGTAGTGTTGTTTATTGAGCTCTATTTTGGATACACACCTGTATGTTTGGGTTGATGATTAAAAAGTAAGCTTGATGGTACCTAGAGGGGCTAAAAGTTTGAGTCCACCTTAGTCCCACTTGGATAGATTTCCCTGGCCAGGAATCCAGTCCATGGCATTGCGGTGCCTAAATTGTTGAGTGATTGGTTGGATAGATTGCCCTAGTCAGGAATCTAGTCCATGGCATTGTGGTGCCTAAAAGTTATTCATGTTTTCATATAGTTTGAGATCTTCCATTGTATATGTACATTATGAATACCTCCCTAGTTAAGACTCAAGAGGGAGTGTTAGAAAATGTAACTATGTTCGGTCTTCAATAATGTACTTGAGTCATTATGTAATGTAATTATCAAAAGAATAAAGAAAATAATTTTTATTATTGTAACAATGACTTATTAAAGCATGGGTTTCATGCTTGGGTCATCATTATATTAGTCAAAGTCCCCATTGTGGATTCCTAGGATTAATATTGAGTTTATAGAGTCATTATACATTCAAATAGACCCTTCTTAGGCTTTCAAATCATGTAAAAAAGTTTTGCATCAAGTAAAATACGAATTATGTACCCTCCACGTCATGTTAGCCTAAGGACCCCATTCAACCCACAAGAAGCCTATATATTCAAGGAGGTCGAAGTCATTTGAACCACTCACACTCAAGCAAGTTCGATATATCAAGAAGAACTGGAGAAGTGCGAAGTCTATCGTCGGGAGGAAGAAAGAAGTGTGAGTTTGGGTATGCCTATAGAGAGGAATAAAATCAAACTTTTTGTGCCTCTCTCTCTTTTTTTCATGTTCTAGGTTGGGAGACCAAAGTCTCCTAAGATTTTGTTGTTGTCGGAAGCTGATGTCTAGTCGAAGTTGCTGGAAGGGGTCGAAGATCTGGGTGGCTAACATGGTGTGGAGGGAAAGTTTGGTCTTGGTATAGGGTAAATAGTCTCAAAGAATACTATTGAAAGGAAGAATTATCTTGATTGGGTTTTCCCCTCGAGTGGGGTTTTGCCTTGACATGTGCATATATCTTGTGTCTCTTGTTTTGTGATATTCATACACATATAATATGGTAATTGCTTGATGAAAGATAAGATAATAAAGAAGTAAAAGAAGTCAACACACTCACAAGTAATTATAAAGAAAGGAGAATGAAACCCTAATATAATATCTTTGATTTTCCAACATCTTGTACAATTTTTTTTTTCCTTTGAATGTCTTTTTCACTTGCATCTCTTATTTCTGCATTTACTATTCATGCTTCTTTTGTTATAGGTTACATTGGTTAAATGATTGAAGTGAGTTTTTTTTTAAGGTTATTTACATATTAAAAAGCATTATTCATCCTTATAATAGCTTTGAAAAGTCATATTCATCATTAAGCTACTTGGATTAATTTACTAGTTCACGAAATCTAGAATTTCTGGAAGTCCCTTATAGAAAAATAGTAGTAATTTTCTACAATTTTTTAGAATGTTTTCACAAGATTAATTTGAGTTTATTCCACTTTTATTGAGTCATAAAAACATTCAAATTAATAAAAAAGGTTACCCCATAGCATTTTCACTTGATTATGTTAGTTATTTGGTAGGTTAACTAGCTCACTAGTTCTTGAATTTCCAGTTTTTAGAGTAGTAACTTTCTGTTATTTTTTAGCATGAGTAAATAGGGGTATTTTGGAGTGATTCCACTTGAAATGGAGTCCTAATACATTCTACTTAATAAATAAAAAAAAATCATCCCATTCTCATTTTATTTACTGAGGCATTCAGTAAGTTATCTCCTCCTGTAGCAAAACAGGACCTCCTATAGCATCTCTTGTAGCACTCCTCTAGAACATGTAAACTTGACCATATTTACTCCAAAAGATTTGTTTTTGTCCCTTAGGCTTGAATAGTTACCACTAGATCTAAATCCATTATTGGGGAAGAATAAACACCACTTAAGATTTTCCTTTTTACAAAGTAGATTAGGCCTATTTATTTGAATTCATGCTCTTAGGATTTCAATTACAAATTGTTGTTCTTGCATAGGATTAGGTTCTTTTCAAAGCAACTTTCCACATTATGCAATTAGACTAATGATTCACATTGTTAAAAGTAGCACAAGGTTTACATTCTGCAAATAGATAATTACTTTTCATTCCTTGAAATAGCATAACCTTTACCTTCTTGCAATTAGGATTAATGCTTACATTTGAGCAAGTAGCATTTCCATTTCTTGCAAATAGAGTAATATTTCCATTTATGAAATTAGTTTAGGCTTTGATTGCATGACATTCACTCCATTACATCAGATCAATGAAAGAAGGACACGTTGTATGTTGCACATATATTGTCGATACCTCTTAAGTTTGTAGGTACCTTGGGTTGATAATTTAAGTTGGTAGCCTTGGGAGTTGCAACATTCTTGTTGCAATACTAGGGCTCATCAATAGTGCGTCTTGGAGGTGGAAGTCTGGAACTTGCTTTCCATCCATCAACATTTGGTATTTGGTGGCAAATTATGGATCATTTTTGTAAAGTTGCAGTCATCAAAAAGTCTCATGCCCACAAGAGTCGAGCATAGTGGTTAGTGCTGCAACCAATGATCGACCAAGGAAATTTGCAACATTCATTAAGGGAGCTTTGAGGTCTAAAATGGGACTCTTAAGGAAATTATAAAATAGTAGTGGAAATAATAAAATAAGATTAGATTACATCATCAAATTTCAGAAGGAAAGAAGAAAAAGCTATTTTTTCAACTCGTATTTTCAACTCATCTCCCTATGGGTTTACTCAAATTTAGAGCATAAACACTCATTTGATGAAAATTTTGATTTATCATCCAAGGAGTACCCATGTTGCATACTTTCGATGGACCCCGCTACACGAAAAATAAGAAATACACAAAAAAAATGTGATTGTAATCACATTTTTTTATGTATTTCTTATTTTTCGTGTAGCGGGGTCCATCGAAAGTATGCAACATGGGTACTCCTTGGATGAGGAATAATCACATTTATTTATTTAATTTTTATTTTTCTTATAGTGGGGTCCATCAAAAGTATGCAACATGGGTACTCCTTGGATGAGGAATTAAATTTTGCATCCAACGAGTACTCCCACTCAAAATGTGAGTAAAACCTTAGGGAGATAAGTTGAAAATGAGAGTTGAAAAATAGTTTTATTATTCTTTTATCTTTTTACTTTTTTACTCCAAAAATGATGAATCATCCCCCATGGTTGACATCATCACCTTTAATCCCATTGGTTCTTATAAACTTTATTTTGGCTGTACATTTTTCTTAGGACGCCCATTTTAGACTTCAAAATTCCCCTAATGATTGGTGTTTCCCTTCTTGTACTTAATGTTCATATGGAATTGTTCCATATATGTGGACTAGTTTTTATGGTGGTCGTTCTGTAACTTTCCTTGTGTCTGTATAAACTATAGAGGTAGGTGCTCTTTGTGTACGATAGTCTCCTTCCACAAAATGTAATGTTCCACCATTGGCAAGCCTGCATGATGGAATACATCTCTTTCTCATAAGTGGGGTATTTTTGAATTCTATTAGAGAGTGTCTCACTATGATTGGCCATCAGATGCCCTTATTGAGTGAGGTCTGCACTCATAGCATAATCAAAGGCATTTGTCTCAATTTGAAATGGTTGTTGTAGGTCTATCAATGTGAGCACTAGTGTGGAGCAAAGGTGGTGCTTTATCTCAACGAATGCCTTCTATTAGGACTCGAACCAGAAAAACTTTACTTTCGCTCCACCCTTGGTAACTTGACTCAAAGGCCAATTGATATGAGAGAATCCAAACATGAACATTTGATATAAATTGGAAAGGATTAGAAAGCTACAAAACCATGTTATAGTAGTCGGGGCTAGCCAATCCCGAATGAATTAGACCTTAGCCAGATCCACATGCACGCCTTGCTCATAAATGATGTAACCCGAATATTGGACCTGGTTCATGCCAAAGGTGCATTTCTCAAAGTTGGCACATAGCTTATGTTATCACAGGGTTTGAAGGACCTGTCGAATATGTTGCAAGTGTTCTTCCCAACTCTTGTTGAAGAACTCTAGTGAACCCAAATCGCGTATATCTAGATAACTAATTTTTCATATGTTCCATTAGATGTCTATCTTTATCGAATGCATCATTATTTCATTATCCATTTATTAAGTGATGACCATGAGAAGCAAAGAGCGGATAAATCCTCAACACACAAGAAACACATCAACACATATGGACACTGTGATTTTAGGTGGAAACCCAATTTGGGAGAAAACCATTGTTTTTTTTGTCTATGTCTTCTTCTTTTATTATAAATAAAATCTTCATTATGTTTTGTACTGGCGTAGACTCTTACTAGCACACATGCATCCATTGCAGGAGGTTACTGTTGAAGAATGTAACTAGTGTCGGTCTTCATAATTATATTTGATTCATGATGTAATGTATTCATCAAAAGAAAAGAAAAGAAAAGAAAAAAATATTATTAAATAAATTGACTTATTAAAGCATGGGTTTCATGCTTGGGTCAACTATTTTTAGGTCAAAGTCTCCATTGAAGGCTTCTAGGGTTTATGTCGAGTATCATTGTTCATGTCATAATGTAAAAGACTTTTCTTGGGATCTATTTGTCAATAAAGAAATTTATTTTAATGTAAATTAGGCCTTTTAAGCCTCCTCCACCAATTCAGCCTCAAATTTGACAAGTCGGCCTATGTAAGGGGCAAAAAATCCTATATAAAGGCATTAATTTGATGTCATTTGGAGCACTCACTCATCAAGTTCGATCTGAAACTTCTAGGGACATAAAAAAGTGTGAAAAGGGAGGAATAGGAAAGGGCTATCGAAGGAGGACATATCTATAAAGCACAATAAGTCGAAATTATCTCTCTCTCACACACACATATGAAGCTGCTAAGCTACTGGAGAGGCTAAAATTGAAGTGTTGAAACTGAGCCAAAATTCTAACTTGTTGGGGGGTGAAATTATGGATTGTTGTTGGGTTATAGCTACTAGAAAAGAAGAGACTATTGAAGGTTGTTGAATTATATTGAAAGGTTTACTTGGTGGAGGAGTAAGGTCTTTGGGTCTAGGGTCTTAGTATATCTCAACTTGAATTTGCTAGTGGAAGAGTTTGACTAGGTTTTTTCCTATATAGGGTTTTTAGCCATGGTAGAGTGCTTACATCCGTTGTCTTCTATCTTTGTGTTTTGATTTTGATAATTGCTTGATGAAACAAAGATAAAATAAGAACATAATAAAGTTAATAATAAATCAAAGATATCATAAGTAATTATCGAAATAAGAAAATATTTCTTCCTTTTCTATTTTCTAACATGGTATCAGAGCTAAGGTGAAGAAGAAGGAAAAAGGTAGATTGAAGAAAAGGGGATCAAACAAAGGTCTTTAAGGAAAAGGATTTTATAAGAAGAGAATCCTATTGTCCACAGGAACTATGTCAACTTCAATGAAGGGAGAAAACAAGCTAGAAGGAGCCTCCCACTACAGGGCATGGAACAGGAAAGTTCTTATCCTCAAAAAGAATAAAATTTTGAAGCTTATTCAAGGAAAAGTCAAGAATCCTACTAATGAATCAGAGAAAGAGAAGTTCAAAGAAACTGAAATCTTGTCCATGAACCTAATAGTGTGTGGAGTAAAGGAAAACCTAATTTCATACATATCCAACATAGATTTTTCTCAAGAAATGTATGAGGCTCTCTCCAAATTATTCACCATAAAAAACATTGGTCAAATAGAAAGCCTTGAGAATAAATTAGGAAATATTAAGAAGGTGAAAGACGATATTGTATCATCCTACTTTATAAGGATATCTATAATCAAATATGAACTCCAAGAAATAGATGAAGTTGTACCAAAAAAAAGAGCTCTGATCACTGCTCTTCTAGAACTATCAAAATCTTGGAGTGCTTTTGCATCAGGAATTAACAGTTGGAAGGATACTCCAACATTTGGACAAATTTGGAATGCATGTAGTCAAGAAGAATCATGAATATCATTAGTAAACAACAAGAAGAAATATGAAGAATAAGATTGTTGAGATTGCAACAAGATGATGGAGCTTAGTGAAAAGAGTCGCCTTCACTAAGTGGGCCCGCAGGCTATTTTTGGCGCAAGTCTATTTTTAGACTATGTCTATTTTTAGACATATGGATCATGTCTATGAATTGCAGGTTGCTGTTTATGGATGATTGATCAAGTTGGGAAAAATAGATGGACTTCTATTTTTGATGAAAGTGTGAGTGATCAAGTTTATTTTTAGACTGGCTGTCAAAAATAGAAAAGTCAAATATTATTATCTCACAATAATATTTGGACTATAAACTTAATCTTATTCTCTTGGAGCACTTCAGTTTGAGCTACAGAGGTGGCACATGCAGTTGTTAGAAGGAAATATGCTTTTCTTATGAGTCAGTTGAGTTGTTGCATGCATGACTTCAGTTAGAACTCAATCAGTTGAGTTTGGTGGAGTTGATTGTGGAGTTGATGGAGTTATGTTCAGTTTAGCTTTGATAAACTGGTTGTATTTAGTCTAACTGGAAAATAGACTAGAGATGAGTTGGGTGAATTAGTTATTAATTAAGTCACAAGTTATTAACTCATAATACAACTAATGAATACATCAATTAACTCAGTTGCATGTCAGTGCATGTTCAGCTCAACAGGGACAAGTGTTAGAGAATCAGATTGCTATCAATTGTGACTATAGTTGTGCATCAGATCTTGCACAATCAAGGGTTTGAGTATGCCAATGAGTTTTCCCACGTATTTTCCCACATTGTAGCTTGTGCTCACATGATTTTTCCAATTAAATACGTGGTTGCCTTGGAATTATCATCAGTTCTTGAGCAGGTATTGAGCAGCGGAGG
>APFE031691392.1:0-15792 GCA_000404065.3 Pinus taeda | reverse complement strand
TATTTTATGTAATTTGACTAAGTCAAAATGCTAAATATTACATTACATTATAACATCTCTACCATAATGGACTAGAGAGCTCTTCTCGACACAATAATAAATTCATTATAAATCACTTTATTTTGTAGTAGAAAACCTAATGACAATTACAAATTCAATTTATATTTTAATTAGTATATTTTGCCCCATAGATATTTTATTAAGATAAATATTTGTCATACATTATCTTTATATTTTTTAAATGTTTATTATTAATAGTAAAACTAATAAGTCCATGAGGTCTTGGATAGACGGTGATCGAGTGTGATGTTAAGGTACTCCTAGATGTTAAGTAATCGGTTCAATTTCCCTGCCCTAATCGAGTGTTATTCTTGCACATGACCATGATGTAGCCTCACAGTTGCCAAACTTACAAAATAAAAACTTATAAATTAGCTTTTAATATATATTAGTTTTAATATGAATAGTTTATTTCTTAAATATGAAGAATAATACAATGAATGATGGAGAAAACATGAATTTAGCAATCATAGAATAATCTTAAAACATTTCCATTAAGTAAGCCAATATTTATACATTTTTATGAGCAAAGGCTTGTCTTAATCATGTCCTATAATCTTTTAACTAATTCTACAATCTCTCCAAAATTCCCTGAACTAAAAATATCTTTATCTCAATAATACTTTCGAGACGTAACAATAGCAACAAATACATAACAATTCATAGAAATAATAATAATTCTAGAATACTCCAAATGTTCATTTTCTAACATTTCTTCCCCACAATTATCATTTGGAGAAATTCCAAGAACATCTTTGAACTTGCAAAACTTTTCATTTGGTAGTTCCTTGGTGAAGATATTTGCAACCTCAACCTCTGTTTTGTAATACATGATCTCAATCATGTCTTGTTGAACTATATCTTGAACACAATCATACTAGATATCAATATGTTTGATCTTCTTATGAAAAACTAGATTCTTGGACAATTTAATAACACTTTGATTATTGCAATCAACCAAGTAGGTTGCTCTCACTACTCATGTAGATCCTCCAAAATTTTTGTTAACCATACTGCATTGAAAGATGTTGTTGTTGTTCCTTTATATTCTACTTTAGATGTGCAGCAAAAAAATATAAGTTGTTTATGAATATTTGAAGCAAATATGGTTGAACACATTTCGAATGAATATCTTGAAGTTGATTTCCTATCACCCATGCAACCTTCCCAATATAAATATGTAAAATTAATCATCCTAAAATCCTCTATTGCTCTGTATACTAAGCCATAGCCAAATTTACCATGCATATATCTCGAAATCCTCTTAACTTCCTTCCAATGCAATTCCTTGGGTTTTGACATAAAATTAGATAACATATTGACTACAAAAGGTATATCTAATCGAATTGAAGTTAAGTATATCAATATTCCAACCAAAAACATAGAGTAGAATCAACTATATTGGAGTCATCATGTCTATATAAATTCATCCTGGCTTCCAAAGTAGTTGTAGTTGGTTTGCAACTCAACATGTTGAATTTTTTTAGAATATCCCATTAGTATAATTGGCTTGTAACATAAAAATACCATCTTCCTTCTGCCATACTTCTATACCCAAGAAACAAAACGACTCACCAAGGTCCATCATTTCGAATTTGGCAAACATACGTGACTTAAATGTTTGAAACAATTTAGAATTTTTCCTTGTATAGATCAAATCATCAACATAAAGTGCAACGATAAGAATATATTTTCCTAACTGAAGTATATAAAGATTAGATTCATATGAACTCTTGACTAAACCATGATCTTGAAAACCTAATCAATTTTTGAATATTAAGCCCTTGGAGCTTGCTTCAACCCATATAGAGTTTTCTTCACTCTGTAAAAACAATCTTCTTTTCATGGAATCTCAAGACCTTCAAGTTATTGTACATAGATTTATTCATATACATAACCATTCAAGGATGCTAATTTAACATCCATCTGATAAATTGTCCACTAATATTGTGCAACCAGTATAAGAACCATATTATTCTATCCAACATCGCTACTGGAGAAAATGTCTTTGTATAATCAATCCCTTCCTTATGAGCATATCATTTCGCAACTAGGTGGCCTTAATTCTTATCAATTGAACCATTTGATTTATACTTCGTTTTATGCACCTATTTAGTACTAATTACATATTTTCCTTTGGGTAATTTGACCAAATTCCAAGTATCATTCTTCATTAAATTATTCATTTTTGCTTCCATGGCTTCATTTCATTCCTTTTTAATTGATGCTTCTGCATGATTATCTGGATTATTCATCTTCATTACATTAGCCATAAGTGGAAAGTTTACAGACATCTTTATGATCTAGTAATATTTTTTTCAAATTTCCCATCATTTAAATTTTGTGAATTTCTTGAATCAAAGGAGAGCTTGAAAATCCTATCTTCAGTCATTTCTCCTCTTGCTACCACTATTTCTTTACTCAACTTATCCATGATTAAACATCCTTTATTTTCAAATACCAACTTATAATTATGCTTCGTCATTTGTCCCATATAAAAGAAATTTCTTCCTCAATGTTGGTGATATCAATGTGTCATTAATAAACTTCTTCTTCCTATTGCAATGTGAAATTGCAAATGTACCTTTCCTTTTCACTTTTGCAATACTATCATCACCAAATAAAACTTTACCAAAATAGTTACCATTTCTTCTAGCAAAAAACTCTTCCTAAGATGTCACATCCTGAATCAATATACCATGCATTAGTTTCTTCATTATGTGCCATCAAACTTGATATGAACCACTTATCATTTCTGCTTTCTTTAGCGATTGTATTACCACGTTTTCATCCATTATCTCTCATTTTTTCATAACAATCTCTTTCAAGATGACTAAATTTTTTACAATAATAATATTGTGGGCTTTTTCTTTGATATACTTCTCTTCCTCCAGCTACTCCTCTTCCTCTGAACCTACTCGGACTCCTTCCTCTACCTATTGAAGGGAATACATTTCCTTGTAAATTCTTTCTATTTTTGTTCTAATTATGAAAGCTTTGATTATGGAATTTTCCTTCTCTTATTCCTCCCCCCCTATACTTTGTGGAGAATGCATTCTCCATGTATTCACTTGAAGATTTTTCTTCAACAACTACCAAATATCCACTTAATTCATCAATCCTCATGACATTAAGACCCTTAGAAACCATGATACTTATAGTGACCATTTCAAATTTTGGTACGAAACTTTTTAAGACATTCTTAATTATTCTTCATTTTGGAACTTCTTTTCATAATGTCCTCGTCCGATTCACAAGATCCAGGATTTTTGTGATGTAATCATTCACTCATTGATTACTTTTCACCTTTTCATTTTCAAACTTAGTCCTTATTTTTTGTAGTTTAGAAACTACTACTCTTCATATGTATTTTTTTAAATCTTCGATGCATCATTGGTGGTTTGTGATATACTAATATGTGGAAAAATTGAGTCATCAACTACGATGCCAATTAAGCAAAGTGCCTCATTGTCTTTCTTGATAGTTTCCTTTAATTTTTTCTTATCGTTAGTATCTAGTGCTTGATGTTCATCATCATAAGGCATGTCATAACCATCAATTACCAATTCCAATATACCTTTGCTAATAAAGATTGGTTTCATGTTTTTGCTCTAGTAAACATAATTAACACTTGTGAGTTTTGGAGTATTATATTGCTTGTCACCATTGTAGAAATTTAATAGGACACCAAAGGAAGCAAAGAAAACAATCACAACATCCCACTTCAACCCGAGACAAGAACGATTGTCCCAAAAAACGAGACTCAACCACTGAAAATTTAAGGATGGAATTTTTTTTAAAGTTTAGAAACCTTGACAAATCTCACTGGTCATAAAATGCAATCTCTAAAATGTTTGATGATATTTTTGTAACAATATTCAAATGTCTAATAATTTTATAGGCTCTATAAACAATTTTGGAAAAGTTTAAGGTAAAATAGTTTTATATTATAAAATTTGGGCGAATAATTTTAAAAATTTTGAAATTACTGAATAACTTTTTTTGGAAAAAGCATGGAAAAGTAGGTCACTTGTAAATATTAGCCCCTAAAATTTTACCTATCAACCACCACCTCCACCAAAATATTTTATTAAATTAAGAGTACAAAGGTTGGCATCACATATGCTTAGTTACATATAATTAACAAAAAAGTATATGAGACCTCAACTTTTAGTTTATGTAGTTCATTGGTAATGTCATGGATAGAAAAATAATGTTCTATTTGGGTAACATCTAAAATAATCAAATTTATTCATATGAAATTTGGAAAGTGATGCATTAAATCATGATCCCCAAAATGTGGTTGGGATTTTTTATAAAGAGCATATGAGTGACTTGCATTTCTATGTTGGGATTCTTTCTTAGTTAGATTGATGTCTATATTTAATATATTTATAACCAAGTGGGCACCTAATATCTTCAACACCTTGCCTTGTTAGCTCATCATCATATATAGACTTTTGAATGAAGATATAATTCTATTAACCCTATTTTCAAGTTATTTCTGGTAAGTAGGTGGGAGCCAAGCTCATTGAATATACAAAGAATAAGGAAAGCTAATAATATTAAATTCATTGTAAAATGATACTAGACAATGTGACATGTTTTTGAATGAAGAGAATAAAAAATCAACTTGTCAAAACTTATTCCAAAAAGTAAAATTCTCAGGACCTAGCATTCCTAATCTTAGAGAGGGCTCTCTCTTTATGACTTAACTTTGTTTTAGTTAATTAATTTTAGGATAGTTATGATTGTGCTTGAGTTTTGATTTGGACTTTGCAGCAAAACTACTCCAATGGTGTGTTATGAAGAAAAAGAAAAAATTATAAAGTCTTTCTGAAAATCAGGACTTATAAGGACTGGAGTCTTGGTTAGGGCTTCCTTGATGGCTTCAAAGGATTGTTTGGCCTCCACTATCCATTTAAGTGTTGAGTCCTTTCTTAACATGTTATTTAGTTCTCTAATCAATTCTGCTAAATTTTAAATGAATCTCCTGAGAAAATGTATCTTGCCTAAAAATGACTGTAACGCTTTAATGTTTCTAAGATGGGCAATGGTCAAAATCACCTCTATTCTAGCAGGATCTATTCTAATTCCATCTTTGGATATGATATGTCCCAACAGCTTACCCTCTTCTAAACCAAAGAGTGTCTTTTTGGGATTTAAAGAAATTCCAAATTTCCTACATTTGATGAAAACTCTTCTCAAGTGGTCTAGGTGTTCATTGTCAGATTTAGAAAAGACCGTGATGTCATCTTGGTATACTAATAAGAAATCATGGATCTCCTTGGCAAAAGCTATATCCATAGCTCTTTGAAATGTTGCTCCTGCGTTCATTAATCTAAAAGGCATCTTCAAGTACATGAAGGTAGCCCAAGGAGTAGTAAATGCAGTTTTGGCTTGGTCCTCTAGTTGAACTAAGATCTGGTTATATCTAGAGAATCCATCAAGTAAAGAGATTCTAGATGAGCCTACTACCCTCTGAAGGATATGGTCCATTTTTGGTAGAGGATAGTTGTCTTTTAAAGATACCTTGTTTAAATTTCTGAAATCAACACAAAGTCTGATTTCTCCAATCTTTTTCCTAGTAGTAACTAAGTTTGAAATCCATTCTGAATATCTAATGGGCTCTATGATTTGGGCATCATACATTCTTTTAACTTCTTTTTCAATAGATGGCATAAGAACTGGAATAATTCTCCTAAGTTTTTGTTTGAAAGGTTTATGATCTTCTTTGAGAGGTATTTTGTGTTGGATTATGTTGGTGTCATAAGAGTTTAAGTCTTCATAACTCCATGCAAAAACATCTTGGAACTCTTTAAACACATTTTTGTATTTAACCTTTTCCTTTAGAGGTAATGTTTTTATAATTTAATGAGTTTAGGTTTTTCCTCAGTTCCTATGTTACATTCTTTTATGTATACTCTCAAAGGTTTCATTTTCGGTTTCCTAGCTACATCATTCGAGTCAAAAAAATCTTCTAAGGGGACTAATCCTTTAGGCAAAAAATTATTTTTAAGATTAAAAATTTCAGGATCATCATCCATTATTTCTTTTATCTCTACATTTTCTAAACTATCTACTTATACTTTAGTGAATTTAATGGGTTTACCTATATCTAAAATATTTACATCCGTGTCACTATCTATGTCATCGTCTACATTATTTTCTAACATACTGTCTGTATCTATTTTACAATTCTTAAACTCACCTTCAACATTCATGAACTTATAAATCTGAGAATATTGGGAGAAACTCTGCCAATACTTCAAGTTGTTTGGTATGACAGGCCTGTGTCTAACTTCTGTAGTGTACTGATGGTTGGGTTGGAAGGGCAAATTGCAAGTACTAGCAAAAGTGGCAAGACTATGGGCCTGCATTTTGTTTTCTAGGAATGGCAGCAAAGTTTTTTTCCAGGAGGTCTTTAATCAAATCTAGAATAGTCTCCCTATATTGACTAGGTCTAGGATTTTTTACAGAGTATTCACCATTAATCTATTTAATAATCAGTTCTGAGTCTCCAAGTATGGAAACTCTTTTGGCTCCAAGTTTTTTAACAATTTGTAATCCTAAGATCAGAGCTTCATACTCTGCCATGTTATTGGTACACTTGAAGTTTAATCTAAATGCATGTCCCTCATAATGATTATTCTCCATATTGTGGATCCACACTCCTGCACCAACCCCTAGTCTATTCACAGATCCATCAAAATCTAGATGCCATAGGGACTCATGAAAAAAAATTTCACTGTCAGTTGTTTTGTATTTCAGTTCTTTAGCTATGATTTAATTATTGTCATGGTCTGAATTGTACAAGATGAAAGAGTCCATATTAGAATGCACAGAGTAGATAGAAAGTTTTTGTGGTTTTTCTACACTACTCACCATCTATTTCATCAAGGTATCTCTATATAGTTTCCTTTGTTGGCCAAAAACATATATGGTGGCATAAGACATATCTAACTGTAAGGATCCTTGCAATTTTTCTCCCCATATGCAAGATAGCAGCATTCCAAATTTGGGTGGGATGTCTACAACTACTATGTCCATCAAAATACTCTTTGCAAGGAAATGGACTAGATTTACACATAAATCCTTGATCAAACCAAGACATTTAACTTGGCTAGAGTCAAAGGAAAATAAATCCTTATATGGTTTGGTAATTTCTAGGTTTAGTCTCTCCATGATAGCTTTTGGCATAAAATTATGGGATGCCCCTGAGTATAACATAACATTATGCAATCTTTTGTCATGAATGTTCAGGCTAATGTATAAAGAAGGGACTCCCCCTTGCTAATGAATACCATTTGCCTCAGGGCCAAACAATAATTCAAGTTGATCGTCATTCAAATTGACAACATCTTCTCCCTCTCCTATATTTAAAGTTTCAGTTATCTGTGATCTATAGGATTCATTCTTTACTAACTTGCTCAAAGGAACTGATATCTTTAATTTTTGTATTTTAGTTTTGATGTTGAAAGGGAGCTGAGCTTTGTTTGTTTAGATGACATCTTCCTTAACAAATGCATTCTGTGTGTTTTTATCTTGTTTCTGTTTGAAATAATAATGAGAGGGGGGGGTGAATCAGTATTATCAGATCAATAATTTTCTTTCCCAAACAGATTTATATATGCTACTTCAGCTAAGTGAACTAGCGTGTATACGCGACTGTACTTAAAGAAACCATCGTATATGCAGAGAACTTTTGATTTAGACAATTTATCATGTATTCAGCTTTAACCAATATATCAGAGATTTATTAGACAGTGCAGTAAAATCAGAATAAAGCATCACACATGAACACCAAGATATAAGGTGGAAACCCAATGTGGGTAAAAACCACCTGTTGTTGTCGTCTCTATCTTCTTTTAATAATAAGAGAATCTGTTTACAATCTTGTACTTGTGCAGACTCATACTAGTATGCAGGCACCCACCTGCAAAAAGCTACAACCTTCTCTCGTTCTCCAGCTACTACTAGAAGGGAGATAAAACCCCCTAGCTCTTATACTAGCCAATATGTTTACTATTATGTAGGTGCCAGCCTATAGAAAACTTCACTCTTCCACTGGGGACCGTGTTTCATAAATTTTCAGACTAGATACTCCTATAACACAACACCACAATTTGAAGGCCACGTTTCATCCAGTTTTCATACTGGACCCATCAACAACATTAAAACTCAGAAAATCATAACTGCATCAAATACATCTGTACCAACCAAGCACTGAAACTGAATCATTAATTTTTGAATCAACCACAGCTAAATCAATCAATCACTAACAACCCATCATCACTGAAGCAAATCACAATCAATCAATCTGATCATTCAGAACACCGTTACCAAATCATTAGAACAGAAACCAGAACTCTATAACAACAAATAGAGACTACTGAAACTTTAAACATCATGCTTCATAGGGTATACACTACTTCCCTGTGTCGAACCAGCGTGTATACGGACTGTTACCGAAATGAAACAACGTACATATATGCAATTCCAATTTATGATGTATACACTACTTTGATATTCTTAAGCAGTGTGCATACGCTATTTTACTAAAGTGAACCTGCGTATAGATCTGTAAATGCTAACTTAAAACCTGACAACTATTCCAGACTTCAGTCATACCCAGATCATCACATTTACAGAATAAAACACGCGTCAGTATTCAGATCTAGACTGTTCAAGATCAAAACACATAATGAGAATGCTTCTAAGCCGTTATGATCCCGGTTCATCAACCTTCATCAGCCATATAGGTGCCTCCTTAGATCATATCAAGCAATCCATCAGAAGCTCATTAACTTGCATATATGATCCAACCCCTCATAAGATGTTCAAATTACTTACACACTTGGCCTAATGATCTTCTCCTCCTTATATAGTTTTAGGCCATTCTCAATACCATGGACCAAAACTACTTAGGACCAATACCTTGGACCAAATACCTCAGACCAATTACCTGGGGTCAGATACCTTGGACCAAAAAAATTTGGTTTTCCAAGATATATGTACTTTTCCTTCTGTGAAAGTGCGTGTGTACATACACGCTCCTTTTGTTCAGTAAACCTGCACATATACGTAGCTTGGATAAGGTAAACCTGTGTATACCTCTCTTTCTTCATTCTTTGGATTATGATCTATAATTATTTGATATTGACCTGCTGCACTGTGATATTTCATCTAAGTTGCCATCAAGGACAACACCTATATCATAATGCCAACAATCTCCCCCTTTGGACTTGATAGCAACAACAACACGAAGTCACTGTCCCCTTTTGACATCAAGGGCAAAAGGTGGACCAAGATATTCTCCTCCATTGATATATAGTATGATGTCCATGCTCCCCCTGGGTACATGTTGAATTATTTAATTGAGCTCCCCCTTTTTACATGCTGAGATGGACTAAACCGTCCATGCTCCCCCTGAGCATATGCAGAGTCTGAAAAAATAATTTTCAAAAGAATAACATGACTCTATAACTAAAATAAGTGAGTATGACCTTCCTATCACCAATGACTCATGCATACATCAATTTCCCAACCACGTGGGGATATACCAAAATTGACTCATCCACCCAACCAAGTGGGGATATACCAATTGTTTATACATCATTTGTCCAATAGGACTTATTAAAAAAATATAACGCCCTAGGTATAAGTATCTATAGCCATAGCTGTATTCAGCAACCATAATGTCAACAATGCAGAATGTGAGTGAAGGCTAATGCTCCCCCTAAACCTGTGCTACAAGGCATCTTTGTCAATCAGATAAAAAATAATGAACAAGGCATATCAATAGACTGTAATAATCAACATCAGACAGAGCACCCATATCAAAGCCTGCCCCCTGTTTTTCTTATCTGAAAAATATATACACTCCTCGACCCACAGAAACCTGCAAGTGTACACGACTATATTTCATGAAACATGCGTATAATAACCTTTCTTGAAAGAATTGGATTTAGCAGTAGGATGATGTAGCAAGTACTCCCAGCTTTTGTCTGAGATATTCAAATGTGTCTCTAGGCAGTGTTTTAGTGAATATATCAGCAACCTATTCTTTGGAGGGAACATACTCCAATTTGACTTTTGTTCAAGCACTTGTTCTCGTAGAAAATGGTATTTGATGGGTATGTGCTTGGTCTTGGAGTGCATGATTGGATTCTTTGAAATATTGATGGCACTTGTATTATCACATAGAATGGAGATGGGTGGAGTATATGTGATCTGAATGTCTTGCAAGGTTTGCATCATCCAAAGTAGTTGTTTGCAGCAAGATGCAGCATCCACATATTCTACTTCAGCTGTAGATAAAGCAATTGAACTTTGTTTCTTGCTGAACCAAGATACCAACATGGAACCCATATAGAATGCACCACCACTAGTGCTTTTTTTGTCATCAACACTTCCTGCCCAATCTGCATCTATATATGCATGAAGAGGAAGATTTGTATCTTTAGGATACCATAAACCAAAGTCATGAGTTCCTTGAAGATATTTGAAAATTCTTTTGACTTCCTAAAGATGTGATTCCTTTGGATTTGCTTGGAATCTTCCAACTATTCCTACTGCATGCATGGTGTCAGGTCAGGTACCTATTAGATAAAGCAGACTGCCAATCATGGATCTGTAAGTTGGTTGATGTACTGCTATTGATTCATCATTTGGGCTGAGACTACATCCTGTTACCATTAGGGTACATACATGTTTAGAATCTTCCATTCCATACCTTTTCAAGATCTGTTTGAGATATTTGGTTTGTGAAAGAAAAATACCATCTTTATTTTGTTGAACTTGTAGACCAAGAGAATAGGTAAGTTCACCAAGCAAGGACATTTCAAATTCTTGCTGCATTACTGAGGAAAAATTCTGACTCATGGATTCTTCATTTCTACCAAAAATGATATCATCAACATAAACAATAATAATTAGAAATTTATCAGTTGCAATCTTTGTATATAGATTTCTATCTATTGAACCTTTTGTAAAACCTTGTTGGTGTAGATATTTGTCAAGACGGTAATACGAGGCCCTTGGAGCCTATTTCAGACCATAAAGGACCTTTTTGAGTTTGTGTTAGTGTCGGTATCTTCATCCCTCCATCAGTGATCAAATCTCTCTTTTTGCATGCATTTTAGGTGTCCCATCCGATCAGCTGCATTCCATTAGGACATGGATCAATTGATAGTAATGGTTCATTATCAAATTTCCCTCATGGTCTTTACCTGCTGGCCTATTTTCACATGTTCCGGTCATTTACAGTCATTTTTGTCCTTACATTTGCAAAAGCCATTTTTAGGGTTTTAGGTCTCATTAGGTCTAGGGTTTGTCACCATGGTCAGCAAAAATCTCAATAAACAGTCAGCAGACACATGAGGAGGTCTAATAAGTTCACAAAATCAAAATTTCAATGATGATATACTCAATAAGTGATTTTTTCCTCAAAACCCTGTTTTGAGGTAAAACAAAGTTTTTATTCCTATGTATAAAAAAATTATGTAATTTCAATTTTTCTATATGTAATAAGTTTAGAGTTGTTGCCCTAACTCACCTTGCCAACTCCAGCCACTGCAAGAAAAAACACAAGCATCAATGCATCAATTTATCAAATGATTAATAAAAGTCAATTTCAATGGAAAAATAGAGTTCAAGACCAAAAGTGACTTTGACATTAGAAAAGTGAGTTTGAGATGAGATAAAATTAAAAGTCATTCATATTTAAAGTGAAAGAGGTCCTCTTTATCATTTCAATGTGCAAAATACTCTTGGAGAGAAAAAATCGTGATTTGGGAGCCAAGGAGACAAAAACCCTATTTTTCAAGGCAACTTGGCCTAGCGCTACGCATCAAAGGCAAAACTGCAGTGTTATTTTGAACTGGCACTACGCATCAGGAGGGCGATGCGCATTGGGCCCAGTGCGCTGCGCATTAGTCCAGATTTGTCTAAATCATTCCAAATCGCACCATAACCCTTAAATTTGATATATTTGCATTCTACAAGTAAGTAAACGACATCCTACAGCTGAATTTGAGTTCACTCTTGTGTTCTTCATGAATCTTACAAGCTTAAAATGAAACCCTAGTTTCTCTTCACTGTTTTCCATTTCATTGTGCAAATTTCACTCCATCGTCACAAAAACATCATTAAACCCCTTTTCACTCTTTTATTACCTTTAAACACTCCATTTATCCCATTTTCCCATATCCCACTCCCCTAAAGCAACTAACTCCCTCATCAAACCCTAAACCCTCACTAAACCCTAATTTCCCAAAACTATTCCCTTCATTCCCCAATTCCATTTCCCAAGAGTAAAATCTCTTCATACTCATCACCATTGTCCTCTTTCATCACCATTTTTCACCATACCTTCATCTCATCATTTTCCTAAGACAGGCACTATGGCAAGAAACAATGACTCAAGCTATGAGGAAGAAACACAAAGTGACAATTCAAGAGAAAGGAATGTACAGCCTAGGAGACCTCACAAGGGTGGGAAGGTAATCTGAGAGGAGCCTATTAGCATTGCTGAACTTCTTGCTTGTCCTCTTGCCACCACTTGTTTTAGATACCAATCTTTCTTTGAGTTTTGTGAGATAGTTGAGAGGGTTAAGTATCATCATGAATTGGCTAGGCAATTTGTCATCAACATGGAGGACAATATGATACAGCTTGCTAGCATCAATTTCACTCTTTCACCGAACATTATTGCAGAAGCAACTAGGATGCCAGACGTGGGGGAAAGATGGAACAAAAGACAAAATATCAGCAAACAAAACTATGAACCCTACATTAAAGCTAAATATCATAGTCAATTGGGCAGGGTGTTTCCTTTTAAGTTTTTGGAGGACCAATATGTTCCACTAATGAAACTCATCATTAAATACTTCACAGGTGAGGGAAGGTTCTACAGACTCTATGCCTATCATATCAGATTTCTTATACATTTTACCAGGGTTAGAATGATGAGTATTCCATACTTCATTTGCAAAAACATAGAGAGGATGACTGTACTTTCAAAGAGAAAACCATACTCACAATAGCTTAATAGCATTTATCACTTTACTGTCATCAAGATTGTTGTTGTGCATTAGCTCACTCAGTTGGTAGTGCCATGGGAAATATTCATTGTCCATGAGATTTTCAAGGGGCCTCAAATTTTTGCAGAACTTCAAGAGGAAGGTGGACCATCCGGGCAACAAAGAGAGCATGAAAGCAGAACTGAAGAGGCTCACATTCCTATGTTTATAACTTATGAAAAGGGGACAAGAAGACTTTTTGTAGCTGCCAAATGAGTATTATCTCCACCTGGGGTGGAAGGGGTCTCATTCTCTTCACCAGACAACAGGCAAATTCTATCTTCACCTGGGGTGAAAGGGGCTTTTCCTTCTTCTTCAAAAAAACAGGTGTAGGACAGAGGAAAGCAACCATTGCATGATGAAGGGTCTTCTGAAGGCCAAGACAGGGATTTATTTTGATTGAGGAAGAGGACATTGATTTGGGCTCCCAAATCTCAAGACTCAAGGATGTGATCATCAAGGAGAAAGAAGCTGAGATCCAAGCCCTATCACTTGACCTTGAGAGGGCTAAATGGATCATTAATTACCTTGAGCAATAGAACAAGCAATTGGAGGACAAGTAAACAATGATGAAGCTACAAACCACAAAGGAAAACCGGCAAATGGCAAAAAGAAGGAAAATCAAGCTGACTTCACTAGAGCAAGAAATCGAGGCTGACCAAGAATCATGGTTGGAAAGAGTGAATGTCCACCTTGAGAAGCTTCTTGATAAGGCTAATAAGGAGAAGAACATGTTGCGCCACATGGCCTATCACTATTTGGATCGGAAAAAAAATTGCAAATCAAGGATAAGAAGCCTAAAAGCCAAGTTAGGGAGAGCCTTAAAAGCCAAAAAGGAGCAAGATAAACTTAGAATATTGGCTGAAGCTTCCTTGGCTCAGAAAAGAAATTAACAAGCTTTCCTCTTATTGAATTTAGGCTTCTGTGATCCATATCAATTTAGAGAAGAATCTTTGGCGAAAATCACATAGAGATAATTTTGTCGACGCATTTCGAACCAACCAGTGTGGTCGAAGCTTCCCTCTTGCCAATTTTGAAGCATTTTGGAGAACGTTTTGTCATTTCCTAAATTTTAATTGTAAAACTCAGAAATTTTCCTCTGATGCGCAGCGTCACTGGCGCTGTGCATTGATATGGTTGAGAATTTTGAGGAATAGCTTACATTTTTGGATTCCTCATAAAAAAATATGAAAACCCAGAAACTTTCATGAATTTTGGAGGAGATCTGGGTCACCTAAAGGGAAAAAAGCACCTCAAAAATGCCCTCTTTGCCACTTTTTGGACCCACAAGAAGCAGTCTTGGGAGAAGTGATGTTTGAAGGGGCAAATGGACACCAAATCTAAACATTCCACTTGTCCTAGAAAATAGAAAGACATACCTTTCCAACGAGCCATCTTGGAGCTAATTTGGTGAAGGTAAAGGCCTTCAAACTCAGCTTGGAAAAGGCGTTGCGCATTAGGCTAATGGCATTGCGCATCAGGCAAAATTTTGCCAATTTTTCTCAAAAACTCAAATTTTCGCCTAGTTTTCTACTAGTTTGACTTTTTCTCTCTTGGTCAAATTCATGATATAATATGATGTAAATTTATGTACTTTGATGTAAAAATGATGAAAAATGACTTAAGGAGGTAGATACATCAGTTTTAGGTGGTTTTGAGCTAAATGAATCAGTTTCCATAGTTTTAGAGGCAAGTTGTTCCACTGCCTATTTTTCAATTCCTAGTTTAGATCTTGTTGAAACAACTCCTTGACTCATGGATTCGACCCCAAATGGCTAGCATGGGTGGTTTGATGCCTATATCTTGTACTTCCTTAGTCATTTTTCAAGGTTGGACTCTTGTGGATGCATTGAGCTACTTTGTACATCACTTCTGTAGTTTGGCAAGGAAATAAACCAAGGTTTTGCAGCATTTTGTGGGATTCTTGTGGTAATGTAACTTAGCATTGTTTTCTTCTCTATAATTCAGTTGTTCTTATGTTATGTGTGCCATCATCTCTCTTATTTTTCATAACTAAATGAATCAAGTGTAAAAGGTAGAATCCATTGGTATTTCAGTGCTCTGCCTTAGGATTTATTTAGTTTTACATGTTTTCTACTATCTAAAGAGGACTCATGACATTTGCATGCCTTCTCCAGCTCCTCACCTGTGTTTAGACTCACCATTACACTCATTTCAAAGTGTTAAAACATTTGCCTACCTTGCCCCACAGAAACCTCCGCAAATATGTGTTGATTTCCTGGACCCAAAGCTGCCTTCCCCATTTGATCCAGCAACCAACCATTAAAATCAAACAAATTCCTCTGAGCAAACATACCTAGCCTAAAATTAGTTTTTATATCAATCATCTCAATCCTTCCTTGATAAATTTTCATTGAGATTGACAAGGAGAGAGCCCTCTTGGATGATATTCTTAGTAGTCAAAGGTCTCCGGCTATAAAGACTGGTCTTGGTTTTCATGAATCCGTTGAAGGTGAATCTAGTTCACAACGTGAAGCAAGGAACTCTAAAGAGAAATCTAAAGTGATCAAAGAAGAAACGAAAGATCCATCTCATCATCAACCAAGAAAAGAAATTCCTCAAAGAAAATCCTTTACTCCTATGAATAATGTTGAATGTTATGTTTGTCATAATCTTGGACATGTTGCAG
>APFE031691385.1:0-17580 GCA_000404065.3 Pinus taeda | reverse complement strand
TTTGGCCCATGGTATTGGTCCATGATTTGAAGAAGAGCTTGCCTATATAAAGCAAAGGAGATCATTTGGCTTGTGTATGCTTTTGGGTTGAATATCTTAAGATCTGAAATATTGGGTTATTGTTTCAAAAGCTCGATCTATATGAAAGTGAAGTGGAAAGCGAATCTGTGAAGGGTGATCTCTTGAGCACTGCAGCTGCAGAAGTGCGGAGGCGCAGTGCGGAGGCACCACAGAAGGCACAGTGTGGAGGTGCCACAGAAGGCGCAGTGTGAAGGCGCCACAGAAGGCGCAGTGCGGAGGCGCCACAGAAGGCGCAGCGCGGAGATGCCACAGAGGCACCACAGAAGGTGCAGTGTGGAGGCACCATAGAAGGCGCAGTGTGAAGGCGCCACAGAAGGCGCTATGCAAAGGCACCACAGAAGGCGCAGTGCGGAGGTGCCACAGAAGGCGTAGTGCGAAGGCGCCACAGAAGGCGCTGTGCAGAGACGCCACAGAAGGCGCAGTGCGGAGGCACCACAGAAGGCGCAGTGCGAAGGCACAGTGCGAAGACGCCACAGAGGCACCACAGAAGGTGCAGTGCGGAGGCGCCATAGAAGGTGCAGTGAGAAGGCGCCACAGAAGGCGCAGTGCGGAGACGCCACAGAGGCACCACATAATGCACAGTGCGGAACCGCCACAGGCCAGAGAAAAGGAAATTGCGTATCTGTCTTAAGATCTTTTGTTGACTGAATTTTTGTTGATAAGGTGTTCTGGGTTTAGTTTACTGTTATTGTGGATCTGGTTATCTGTGTGACTTACTGGTACTTGATGATCATTTGATGTTTATGGATCCAGTTTGAAAATTTATGAAAAGTGGTCCTTGAAAGAAAAGAAGTAGGGGGTTGTAGCTCCCTTCCAGGAGAGACTGGAAAATGAGAGAGAGTTGTAGCTCTCTGCAGGTTGCAGCCTGCGTACTGGTAAAGGACTGCACCAGTACAAGACCATTGTAAAAGGAGTTTCTAATTTGAAAGAAGATAGAGACATATTGCAGCAGGTGGTTTTCACCCACATTGGGTTTCCACCTTATATCTGGTGTTCTTTGATGTGACTGTCTGTTTTTCTTGCTCATTATTTTATGGTACTGATATGCAAAAATAATTCAAAGTGTAAATAAGGAAGATTTGTTAAAAGAACTAGATAATACTGATTCACCCCCCCTCTCAGTATTATTTTCAACAGACGGGAGGATTGACAATCTTCCTATCAATGACCAAGATATCAAACATCATTTTTAGTAAGCCAGGGTCACGCTCCACGCTATGTACATAATCTGTTTACTGCTTATTGTTTTTCTTTTTCGCTTTTGCTTACTATTTATGTTCTTTTTGTTTTATTTTTTCAGTATCTTCCTATTTTTGGTTTTTTTAAATAAGTGCTACCATTTACTGAGTTATGGATTTTGAATGAGTATGTAGATGAGATCTAAAGAGCCTTGTGACACTGTAGCACTTGGCCTATCCTGCATCCATCTTCTTTGTGCTTGGTTGTAACCTTCGACCGATGAAGTCTTGACATAAAATACGAGTCGTCTACAAGGGAAGCTTGGCTCCAACCATGAACCTATGTCTGCACTGGGAAACCCCATGCCTATGCTCAGCCTTCTACTCCGTGTGATCAATCTCATCCAACTAGTAGAAATGGACAAAGGGAAAATCTAAGGAAGAAAACCTATGTCAAAGGTATTACATACTTCTCTAAAGGAACAAACTCTTCTGATCTCAGTAATCCAGTATCCTTCTTCCGCCCCAAAAATAAATAAGTGCCTATGCACAGTCCTCTTAAAAAATACAAAGGACAAGGAAGAGATGGCTTCCTACGCAAAGAGGTGAAGCATGAAACTCCACCGGGGTACTAACCAGGTTCGCTGGCAGTGGAGCAATGTGTATGTTCCTGCATGAATCTATCGAGGTACCTGTCCAGGCCTACTGGCAGCAGAGCAACACCAGAGACGAAAACTTGTACTCTAAAATTTTTTAACTCGCAAATCAAACTTCCCTTCCCTATTTCGAAACACTGTGATCAACCTAAAACTTGTTGTTGTGCTTGACTGAGTTGGCAAAAGGTGAACCATGTTTATCCATGGGGTAAGTGGGGAAGCCAAATTAACCTACACAACAATTCAATACTCTATGAAAGACCAACGCCATGTGCTATCAATGGACCAAAAAAGATAATCTGGAGTTCAACCAGTGTCTTGCCAAGTGTTGTAGTGGGTGCAACACCCTCCAAAAGTTTTGGCTTGCATTCAATTTTTAAGTTTTCCTTGGGTTTTTCCTTGATGTTTCCAAGCATTTTGGCTAATCCTATGAGCCCATGTTGACTCTTATCACCCTCCTTGCTTGACCGTTCATTGGAAATATTTCTGCATGTTGGTCATAATGTCATGCTTGTAGTCATCTTCTGGCCATGCACAAGGTATTGCTTCATGTGTACAAATTATATTCGCTATGTAAACATTTTTCACACTCACACACAAAGTTGAATGCACTGTAGTGCAAGCATTGTCACGGTCATTCAACAATCTATCGCAAGTGTCGCGCTTCTAACTCACACCATCGGTTAGTCACATTGCGTGTATGTTGTCGAGGTGTCTTGTCGTCAAGTCATGTTGAGTGTGTGTTCACGAGGTCATGGATGTACGAAGTCACTCATTCACACACTTGGTAATTTTATTGAAACTCTATCGACTGTACCAACCTCCAATAGCCAAACATCTGTTGAGCTGCATTGCACAGTTTCAGCTCTCAGTCATTATTTACTTTTGCCCATAACTTCACAAAGCTTAAGGTTGCCTCCTAGGAAGACTGCACCGCGCAACCATGGAGTCGACTCAGATGACTATCACCCAGAATAATGCAGAAGTTTCCCATCAATCCATTTCAATTTGTTTTGCCTACAAGCACATCAATCGAGCCTCGATCTAGTCAACTGAAGAGTTTGACTGGGTAATGAGCCAGGGTTTCACTCCTCCAAACAATTGTCCAAAATATGCCAAGCATGCCTGCTCCACTGACTAAAGAAACTGTACAGACATGCTGGACAGACACCTAGTGTCCTTCACTATCTCCCTCAAAAACTTGTGTAGTTTTTCTAGCCACTCACCTAGTCAGTAAACCTACTCCTCACTTGGAGACTTTGTAGATTTCAAGAGTAGTCCCCCAGCTGTCGAACATCCCATTTAGCTCAAAAACTGTGCAAGAATGTCCAGCAGGCCAACCTCCCAACAATTGTGCAATTTTTTCCAGTAGCACTAACACTGCCTGCCTCTAGCTCCCTGAAAAAATTGTGCATTTTGTCCAAGCAAGCCTCCTACAACACACTACCATCTCCTTGAAGGAATTGAACAGTTTTTGTTGCCAACCCCCTCTATTTCCAGCACTACTTCCCTGAAGAAGTTGCACAGATCTTCCCTCCAGCCGAACCAGATCCCGCGGAGAGTCACTGCTAATCTAGATTGTCCATCTTAGTCTCCCAGTGACTTCTACGCAATTTTTACCCGTAGTGCCCGGAGCCCGCATCCGAGCTTGAAGTTTTCCTTGTGTAATTTTATAGCCTTGTCCTCTCTCCCAGTCAACTGCATCCAAAAGAGAACGACAATGCATCATGGTAGACTAGGATATTTATGGATTTGATGTCATCTTGTCATGAGTGATTGCAGATACAGGTACATCGATAAGACATGATGCGATGAAAAACGAGATGAACAAGGAGAGAACATGCATGGAGATTTGTTCGAGAATGGATGAATGGGGAATGCATGCGAGGATATTTTTTCGTGAACGTACAAACATGTGAAGCATGCAGATTACAAGCAAAGGAGCGATGCGCACATGTGACATTAAGTGAACACCAAGACCATCGAACACTCCACAAACCTTTCCATGCAAAGGTGAAGCTATGATTCACCAAGAGCACATCCATCACTCAGTAACACTACAACTCGACATGGACACCATGAACATACCAGCACTTTCATGATGACTCATGTCATGAGTCATCTTATTTACATCACTACTATGGGCCATACTATTGTAAATAAATGTAATGTAACGTGGAAGTCCAAGAGACCCACAAGTAATATGAAGATTCCTGTAAATTTGAAGAGTCAAATAAGTCAAATAGTCATGAGGGAAGTCGAACAGTCACAATGGCATGTTTTACCCTTGGCTATAAATACCCCTCATTTGTACATGAAAAGGACTTTTCACTTTGGCTCCTCCCACATAACCTTGAGAGTCCGTAGTCTTTTCTTTGAGGAACGAGCAACGGCTGCAACGCCCCGCTATTAGGGTCACTGATGTATGGTGTACCAATGTGTTTTGGAACTTTTTCTTAATTCATAAGCCTAATAACATGCCAATATGTTTTCACACATGTATTGTAACTGTTTGTAAAACTAATATTTTAACAATTGTAATGCATGTTGCTTCAGTGTTAAAATAATTGAACTATTTCGATTGTTCTAATGCATATGTTTATAAAAATGTGTTGTATAAGTTGTTAACATTTTCTTGTCCATGTGGCATGCCTCATCGACCATCAGACACAAGTTTTCCCATAAACTTGTTAAAACACCCATCACACCCACATGGAATAGTCCTTTGAGTGTTGTACGTGCTATCCCTTCTTGTGTGCTTGTCACTGCCACATTCGTGTGGACTACTCTGCTAGATGTTGCACATGTTCTGTTGTGTTGTGTCTATGACAGAGTTGGGACTCTTCCCTTTCGAGTGGAGACTCACTTCCACCCTCTCCCTCTATGGTGAAAGAACCTTGACACAAGTAACAGTTGCACTCACGAGGCATGTGGACCTCATTGTTCGAAGACAAAGCAGACCACTCTCATGGGCTAACAAACAAAAGCTAAGGAAAACCTTTAAGATAATGGAAACTGGGCCATCATACCAGATGGGAATCCTATACCAAACAATGTGAGGTCTAGTTGGGACTTCATTCCAGGGAGATCCCCTGACTGTTGGTGGGTCCAACACCGTCAACAACACCCCACTACTAGACCTTCCACTAGTTCTCCAATAATTAGAACTAGTTTAACTCACAATAACTTAAACTAACTAAAATAGATTGCTATAAATTATCAATCAGTCATACTAAACTAAAATCAAGAGACTCCAACTAGAATTAACTAAGTTAACTAAGTGACAAGTTCCATGTCACCTCAGTTAACTACCTCAAAGTATTATGCAGAAATTGAAATTCGAATTTTAATCTTGTTTGACCAAGGCAAAGTCAAAACTATATTTTCTTGTTGCCTTTTCCTCATGACCAAAAAACCATTGAAAACAAAACATACAACCTGTGGAGCTCTATAACATAGTTCGATGTAGTATTTACAATGACATCCTACTGTAGAAAAAAAAAACATATCACTTATTGGAGCTTTATAACACAACTCATTTCGGTATTTACAACAATAACAACTATATATATATATATATATATAACAAAATTTATTTGCTTCAACCAGCAAATAATGAGGATACAATTCCAACATCTGATCAACCATCTCCCATGTAGCTTCATCGGGCCCAAAGTGCTTACAATGCACTTTAACTTGCTTTATTGCTCAGTTCTGGAGCATGAGTTGTTTCCACTGTAGAATGCATTATAGCTCTGGTTGGAACTCTCCCTTTGGTTCCACTTGCAATACATATGAATCAATCACATGATCAACATGCTACAATTATATCTTACGCAATGAAACATGGAAAACATCATGGACTTTCATTTTTTGTGGGAGCGCAAGTTTTTAGGCTATTGGTCCAATCCTCTCAAAGATCTCAAAAGGCCCACAATATTGAGCTTCCAACTTGGCACAATAAGTGTCTAAAAATTTATTTTAAATCGGAATAACATCACAAATTCCCCCGTTGATCTTCAGGTTGAGAAAATGGAGTCTACGAACCAAGGATTTCCCCGTGGAGGAAATCCTAGTCCTTTCTCCTCTTGGGGAGATGTTGGTCCATCCCATATGGCCACTTTGTCACTTCCAAGGTTGACAATTGGTTTTCCGGTCTGGCTCTTCTCTACCTCTGTCGTTCAGAATCCTGTAATTCCTGAACAGTCTAATCAACAACTAGACGACACTAGAGTTTCCTCCCAACCTTCTACTTCATCTGATTCTCCCTCTCCTCCTTCCCCTTCACTTGATAAAGCCAATACAGATAAAAATCAAGTAACTGAGAAGAAGAAGAAGCAGAAAGAGAAAAAGGAAAAGAATAAAAAGGAACCAAAATCGAAAGGGAGCAACCAAGTATCGTCTAGCAAAAATTCACACATCGCAAAGTCAAAACTTAAATCTCCTCGCCTGAACTTTCAAAGTCGGAGCGTCGAAAAATTCGATTCCAGTCCCAACAGTTTAAAATTATTGGAGATAGACGATTATATCTCCATACCACGGATCTAAAGTGCTGATGAGAAACAAAGATTCGTCCACAATGGACTCTTCTGCCACAGTCTCTGTGTCAGCACGCGGGAAATCACACATTAACTCCGCGAAAACTAAGGATTTCTTATACTTGGATTTTTCGAACTCCAAATCGAACTCTTGCAGGATAACGATCCATTTAGAGTACTTTCCCCCTAGCAATTGTTTAGTCAAAATATAAATCATAGGGTTGCAATCTGAAATTACAGTAGTTTTACGAAGTAAAATGTAGTGACGGAAACACTGGACAACTTGAACAGCTGCCTTTGTGTTTCCTTCAAATTTATTTTAATAACCTGCATCTCATGTTCCATATTAGCTAACATATCTAGTCCAATCAAGACCCTGTTCACTGGACCACTCTAGCTAATAGGAGTATTACGATTATGCGTGTAAAGAGCCTCAAATGGAATGATTCTCAAGGATTCCTGATAATCATTATTATATGCAAACTCTACCAGTGGAAGATACTCCTCCCACTTCCTCTGTTGATGCATGACATGCATCCTCAACATATCCTCAATAATCTTGTTGACACTCTCTATCTATCCATATATATATATATATATATAAAGATGATAAGCCATGCTGGAAGCTAACTATGTCCCAAAGCTTGCAAATAACTCATTCCAAAACTTGCAAGTGAACTTGGTATCTCTATCTGATATGATTTCATTAGGAACATCATGCAACCTTACTATCTCCCTAATTAATATCTTAGATACCTCACTATTTGAATTCATATACTTCACTACAATGAAGTGACCTTTCTCAACCCATCAACCACAACCATGATGGAATCATGATGATTTGATGTCCTCGAAGATCCTGTAATGAAGTCCATGGAAATGACCTCCCATTTCTATTCCGGGACCAAAAAAGGTTGTAATAGACCAGCTGGGTGCTTAAACTAAACTTTCACCTACTAATAGTCCAAGAATATAGAAACAAATTCAACCACCACTTTCTTCAAATTCGTCTAGTAATAAAAATTGTTAACAGTTGTCAAAGTCTTATGGTATCCCAGCTGGCCTGAATATGGCTTGATATGAAACTCCTTCAAGATAAGGTTCTTTATCTCACTACTATCTAGAACATAAATTATGTTCCTGAATTTAACCAAACCATTTTCTACGAGGTGATACTCCCCATCCCTATCAACTTCAACTTCCTACTGCAATCTATGCTTCATTTGATGGTACCTCTCATCATGATTCCCTACATGCAAGAACCAGTCCTGCAAATCTGTCCCATGAGACCTCAAAATGAAAATATGATTTACCTACACTCTCGTACTAAGAGAATCTGCAACCCAAGTCTCCTTTCCCTTAATGCACCTGATGTCAAATTCAAGCTCACTAGGGATAACCAACCATCTAGATTTCCTATCATTCAGATTAGGTTGGTCAAACAGGTACCTCATCACACATATCTCCACATATTCAATTCATGAATAGTAGTTGCCAACACAAGATCATGAGGTCACATAGTTCTACTTGCACTCATTTGACTTCCTTGCCTCATAGTATACCACTTGTCTTTCCTACATGAGGAATAAACCAAGTCCTTTCTTGCAAGCATCTGTATAGACTACAAACTCCTTATCAGGATCTAGAATATTCAAAATTGGTGTATTTGTAAGAAAATGATTCAACTGATCAAAACTAGTTGCACACTCCTTAGTCCATTCAAAACTATCCCCTTTCCTCTACAAGGATGTGATATGATAACCAATACTTTAGAAGTTCTGGATGAGATTCCTTTAATAACATGTTTGTCACATGAATGATCTAAATTCATCCACATTCCTAGGAGTTTCCATGATAACTTTAATCTTTTTCAAGTCCACTGTTATCTTGTCCTTGGAAATAACATGTCCCTAGTACTAGATCTAAGACTGAAGGAAATTTCACTTGTTGAGCTTGGAATAAAATTGACACTCTCTCAACAATCTCAACACTGCAAATAGGTACTCTCCATACTTCTCCTCATTCTTAGAATATATCAATATATCATCAATAACCACTATAAAAAACTTCTCCAAGTAAGGACGCAACACATTATTCTCGCAAGTACTTACTGCTCCTATTGTGTTAGAGGTGATGGCAATGATGTCTCCTGGACGAGGAACTAGTACATTCTAGTCCTTTTTTCAGGTGTATCCAAGAATCTACCACTCTTCACTGTATCCTCCCTATCCAAATTTTATCTCCTACAAGACTTGCTACCATCTTCCCCATTAGTCTTCTCCTCTTGCCTATCTCGACGACTAATCTGCATCTGTCCTTGATTTTGCAACTTTGAAAGGCTCTGTAGAATCAATGAATTAACTTCTTCCTATTTTTCTTGAGGTTTGGAAATTATTTCCTATGCCTCAATCATCATGTTATCATCTGCCTTGAAACTTTGGAACTCTTCCCTTAACTCCTCAGTGTATCTATTAAATCATGAAAATACTCTTCTCCTTGCTTCTCAACTAACCTTTCCCATTACATGGAATTCACCTAACGTTTGTAGGAGAGTCATGTGAAATGTAGTCCACTATCCTACTCTTCATATTTCACTTTCTCTTTCCTATAAACATGCCATGTTGTACAAACCAAATAAATACATAATCAAAATAATACCTTAGTGTATCTTAGGGGGGTTATCACATCCTCACAAGTCAATTTAGATTAGCATGATATATAGTAATAACAAAAACATATTAACATTATGCATGATAACCATAACCATCACAATCCATGCATAGTAGACACATATACAATTAACATGCATGCATAACTATTGAAGCTCCTGGACGAGGAATCCAGTCCAAGTTTTTTAACCTAGAAGCTCTGATACCACCTTGTAAATGATTGCTCCCACATTTACCTAATTTGAAAAGATGTCCAAGGTAAACATGATATGATTTCAACATAACATGACCCAACCTCTAAGTTCTAGTTATGGAAGTGGGGCCTACAAATTGAAACCTTATTGATACCTCTCATGATCACTAGATTACCCAGAAGTCAATCCACAACCCGTGAGGATCAGATCTTGAGATGGAACTTATTTTTCACAAACCTAACACCCCAAAAACACCCTTGACACACTGTTCATGTGGTTATGAGGCTCCAACCACAATTGTAAGCATTCATGTCAACGGTTATGAGCCAAATTCCTCAATTTTGTGCCAACGGTTGCGATATTTTGTACCACTTTTTTAGGATAGCCTCCAGACCATTTCCCATAACTAGCTATAGATTTTTATAATCATAAATAATATTAAAAATAATATATAATAAATAGATAAATATCTTGACCAAAATATGCCTAATGCATGATAGACATTTAATCAAACATATAATAAACATAGAAATTATAGGTCATGATGCATATATGATTATAAACTTTTGAACTTCATCTGAAAATCATTAAGAAGGATCTATGCCCTCTCAAGCTAGCTAAAAAAAAACTTTTTAGCCCATGCATTCATCAACCATTCAATAACTTATTAGATCATGAATAAGAGCCATAGCTAGAGTACATCATAGAACCATGCATATAACTAGCATATAATCAAAATAGAAACCATGACAAATCAGCCATAAGATCACATCATAACCAGTACATGAGCTTATTAATCAAAATAGAGAAAATAACTCATAATAACATATACAAATTCCAACTAGGTCAAGGACTTCCACGTACCACCCGACCATAGATTGGGCTGAACCAAATATCTCCTTCATTCAATCACCCTTGTGCCATATTCCAAACATGAACGTGGGATCTCATGGGATACAAAAATAGGTTAAACCACCTCCACCCTCAAACTTCTATTATCTCACCTAAATCAGTCTAAATATCACAACAACAAAATAAGCTTAGATGCCTCATAATTCCTTCACCATACCCAGAGGAATTTTCCTGTCTCCACCCACCTATCGAGGGTTTCCCATAGAAAATCATATCCACCCCCAACTCTTGGTATTTTATTGAGACCACCTCAACCAGATCCAAAACCTTCCGACAATCCAAATATTAACCAAGAATGAATCCCATAACAACATGGCTATCCAAGAAATGGTAAGGTAAGATTGAAACCACTCTCAATTGAGGAAACTCCCATGCCAATAACAACAAATGAACCAAATAATCAAATGCATGTACCATGCATTAACATCCCAATAATGAAGTCACACATTCAACCTGTTAACTGAAAGATCTTCCTGTTGAATCTGTTGATCCAAATTTCTCCTTGCACTCCATATCTTTCCTTTTCTTGTCATTTTCCTTCCTTTGCCTTCTTTCTCGTCTTTCCCCAAATCCAAGTGAATGCTAGAGTGCTCCAAGAATTATCTAAGTGTGCAAGCGTGTAAAAGAGAGAAATTAGAATTGACCAAAAGGCTATGAATTGTATCTTTGATGCCTTTTATCATTGGTGTCTCCCTTTTCTTCATTTCCCTTCATTTTCCCTCCAATTTCCCTTGCATAAATATTTTTGTCTCTTCACCTTCCTTTTCTCCTATTTTACTTTTTTTCTCATAATTAAATTCCAATTATTATTGCTTTGCCTTTGTCAATGCCTTTGCCAATTTCCATAGCCATTAATAAACCACAAGAGATGCTCACTATAGTGTTTTCCTAATATTCAACTTGGAATACGTGTCCCATGACCTTGGTCTTATTGTTTTTTCCCTTAATATCATTTATTACATGAAACTTTAACCCAGGGTTGTTACATCTTTAATAGGCATGAATGATTATTTCCATCTCAATATTGTGAGTCACATATTCATGCTCATTCAACTTCCTTGACTCGTAGCATACCATCTATCCTTCTTGCATCAGTAATCCACCAAGTCCTTCCTTACATGCATTTGTGCAAAACACAAACTTCGTATCAGGATCTGCAATATTCAGAACCAGATAATTTGTAAGAAAATTATTCATCTTCTCAAAACTAGTTGCACACTCCTCAATCCATTCAAAATTATTTCCTTTTCTTCGCAAATATCTAATGGGATATCAAATCTTTGATAAGTTCCCAATTAACCTCCTATAAAACCTTCTAGTCTCATGAATGATCTGACCTCATCCACATTCCTAGGAGTTGGCCACTCCATGATTGCTTTAATAACTTCTAGGTCCATTGTTATCCCTTCCTTGGAAACAACATGTCCCAAGTAATGAATCTAAGACTAAAAGAAACTCCACTTGCTAAGCTTGGCATACAATTGATGTTATCTCGGCAACCTTATCACTAATGTTAGGTATTTGGCATTCTCCTTTTCATTCTTGGAATACAACAATATATCATCAAGAAACATTATCACAAACTTTTCTAGGTAAGGACGTATCACATTTTTCATCAAACACATGAAGGTGGATATAGGAATTGTAAGACCAAAAGGAACCACCACAAAATCATAATGTCCATACGTCATGCAAAATGTAGTATTGTAGATCTCTTCTTTTTTGATGCACACCTAATGATATCTTGATCTCAGATCAATCTTTGAAAATATTTCTTCTCCCTTCAACTAATCAAAAAATTCATCAATCTATGTCAATGGATACATGTTCTTGATAGTTACCTTGTTCAACTGTTAGTAATCAATGCCTAATTTGAGAGTACAATCCTTCTTCCTTACAAAAAACATCGGTGCACACACCAAGGAGATACACTTAGCCTTGTGTATCCCTTATCAAGAATTTCCTTAAGTTGTAACCTGAGTTCGACCAATTCTAGAGTGCTCATCCTATAAGGTGGCTTAGATGTTCGTGTTGTTCCTAGAATCAACTCAATAGAGAAATCCACTTCCCTATGAGGTGGTACCAGTGGAATATCTGCAGGAAACACATCTTGAAACTTCTGCAAAACAAGATACCTCTTCAATACTTCATCATCCACAACATCTTCTCTTTATCACTAGAAACATGCATTAGAAACAATCAACATCTTTTCTTGCAGTTGCAATTTTCTTACATAGCTGTAACCATTCTCATTAATGTAGGCTTATTCTTTCCCTGCAAGACTCTCTTTTCTCCATCATCTTCTAGGCATTCAATAGCCTTGTCATAGTAGTCCACTTTAGTCCCATGAACGAACAAGTAATCCATGCCCAAAAGAATACTATATGAACCCAAAAGAAGCACATTTAGATGTCGTGATCTAGGCATACCATTACGCTCAAGTGCACAAGATCTCACCCAATGATGAACTCTTCTCTTGGTCCCTATAGTCAATTGCACCAACCAAGATTCTGTATGCACCTATTTATTCAAAGAAAACTTATCCACTGGGTCTAGACTGATATAGTTGTATTTCGATCTAAGGTCAATAAAAATAAAAACAACTTGATCACAAATCTTACCTTACATCTCCATAATGGAAGTTTGATGATCTTCCTTCTTGTTATCCACTTTTGCATAGATCTGAGGAATACTCTTACCAACATATCCAATTGTGTGTACCTCCCAAGCACTGTAAATATAGGGCCTTCCACCCTGGTAAGATGGAAAATCCCTCCTGTAATGCTCTCCACCACAAGTCCAACACCTCAAAGGATTCCTACCATCACCCTTATTTTGATCCTCAAGCTTATATCCATGTCCTCTCTCAACTACATTGAACTTCTTGTAAGGTGCTACATTTTTCCTATCACCTACATCTTGGGGTCTTCCTCACTTCTTATGCCATTTTCCTTTAGTCTTTTCAATCCCTTTCTAGTCACACTTGAAATCAGGCTTGCACTTTTATTGCTCATAACAACGTATCAACTTTCTAATGGCTTCCTCCAATGACTGAGGCTCATCAAACTCAATTTGATCTTTGAATGCTACTGGCAACCCACTAATAAACCTTTGAATATTTTCATTGTCATCCTTAAAATAAGGCACATACATCAACAACTCTAGGAATCTACTTATGTACTCATCATCTATCATGGAGCCTATATTTAGCTCATATAACTACTTCTCCATTTCATCATAGTATCTTTGTGACAGGTACTTCTCCTTGAAGAGTTTTCTAATCTCATCCCAAATCATCTCCTCTTGTATAATGTCTTTGACACACTTTACATCTTCCCACTAGATGTTTGCTTTTCCTTTGAGACTGAAGATAGTTATCTTGGCTTTCATAAACTCTAAAAAATCATGCAATATGAACAACTTGTTCATTCCAAGCAGCCACGCTTCTACATCTTATTATTTCCTCATCTCTCCATCAAAATTAGGGGTTTTGCATTTCTTGAACTCTTCTGGAAAATACTACTTTTCACTCCTCTTATAAGGATGTTGGAGATGATGATCCGAATCAGATCCACAAAATACTGTCAAGAACCTTGACTGTATCGAGTTGAACAAATCCTTGAAAATTCCAAAACAACGATCAAAAATGCCTTAAACTAGTGGCAATGGCCGCCAACGTAGAACGATGAGGACCTCGGTCAAAGCGCGCTGACCGAGGCCCATGGAGACTGCGCAGGAGGTCAAAGCAGCCCCTAGGAGCCCTGGATCGGGAAAAGGAGGCGATTTTGATGCGCGATTAATGCTTAGTGCTAATCACGCATCGCTGGGCAAACAGGGCCGAAGTGGAAGAGCCTTAAGCACTCGGTCGTGTTGGGAGCCAGAGATCCAAGGGTGAAGAAACAAAAAGTGCTAAAGGACAAAGGCAGGAACCGCACTCTGAAAAACCGGTGATATTGATCGGGGCACCCTTGAACGGTAAGAGGTTTTGGAGGAGAGCAGAGCGATCCCACTCGGTGATCGATGCCTGGTAGTGGAGGTCAGAGAAAACTGTCGTTGATCGCGCGCTATCGGTCGAGCAAGTCAACCGTGCTCGACGTGCGTATGACGTTGGATCTGGAGGAGCCCAGATCGGATGGCTGAGATTGCGCCCGATGGAGGAAGCGGAATTGACAGGGGATTAAGCTGCGTTATAAAGGGATTTGGAGTCCGTTTGACCACCACGGTGGAGAAAGAACGCATACACAATGTAACGGAAGAAATGAGCCGACGAAGCATGCTAGCACCAGTTATATGGAGACATGTGGCCACTTCCTGAGCATTCGTGCTGACACCAAACAAGGAATTCCAAGCGCAGCTGCAGAAGGTGAATCGACGCAGGCGGGAGAGGAACTGAACAGGCATAGGGATCGAATGACTAAAGCCATGAGCAGAGACAGTTGGAACAGGGAAGAGTTAATTGGAAACCCGAATTGAGAGGAGTTTAAGCAACCAAGAGAGACAGTGAATAGTGAACCCTGAGAGGAGGACTGAACACAGAGAGTAGTAAAGCCAAGCAGAGGAGACAGAGGGCCAAGCTGACCATAGGCAGCATTGAGCACCAGAGAGCTTGAAGATTGAAGCCTTCCCATAGACAAATCTGTCTGGATTGAGCATCACAGTTGGCTCTTTCCACTGTAGACCGAGGGTCACAGAGCTGGTAGGAAGAACAAGTGTCTGTGTACTCCGAGTGGCTTGGGGAATCCGAGAACCACCCTGCCAAGCAAATCTGCTTCAGGAGAACTCGCATTGAGTCCCTATATTTGTAATTCTCTGCTTAAAGACACAATAATACAAGGCCACCACTGAAAGCTAGACCGGAGATGTAGCCCTCAAGAATAGGGTGATCTCCTTATTAAAAATTCTTGCGTCTTTGTGTTGTTTACTGTAATTTCTCTACTATATTTCCACTTATTTTCAGTGTATTGGCAATATGATCGATCCGTTTTTTCAATAACATAGAACACACACACCAGCACATGAGTTTGTAATACCTTTTGTTTAATAAATCTTCAACTGAGGTCACTGATAGGGTGATTATTAGATCAAGTGGTATCAGAGCTCTAGGTTGTAAGGTTAGACAAGCTTGTGTTGGGTTAGCTATGAATGCTCACTAGATCAAAGCTCAAATTAGGAGGAGAGTTGGTGGAATCTAATCCTGAAATTGGGAGAGTCTATTCTCGGAAGACAATGTCAAAGGAAGGTTCTGTGGGGCAAGACCCTCAATTCATAGAAAGTTTCCTAGTTGTAAAGTCTATGGTAGAAGAAATGTATAGGGACTTTAGAAAGCATAGGGATTGTTATCACTTAAGAAATCTAATGCCAACATTTCTTATACTAGCTTGATGATAAAGGTCAGTGTTAGTCTAAGTTTGATTTTGTTTTTTCTTAAAGTCTGAATCTTAGGAGGACGTGAGTCAAGCATGCATTCTCATCTATCACTGGTCACCCTCATTCATCACCAATCTCATAGCCATGTGTCAGTTTGTTTCAAAAATCATTATGTACCACAAAGCCTTTTTAGGTGATTGCGTAGTGCATGTAACCATTCTGAAGTGTTTTTGCAGTGCATTAATCCTGTTTAGCAGTTTCGCAGCGCAAAATCCCATTAGGTGTTTTCGCAGCGCGATACGTTATTAGGTGATTTCGCAGCGCATAATTCAAAATTTACGCTGACCGCACTGCAAAATCAAAGATTCGTGCATTCCGCAGCGAATCTTTCCCAACTGTCAAATCTATTAAGTTAATCTATGGCTGCGTCATTCTTTGTCAGTTCATGTACTCCACATATCACGTCCAACCACCTATCTCCATTATCACAACCACTAGGTACATTGGTACACATGGAATACAAGTTCCAAGGAAAGCCAGATATGTACAAGTTTTAATGATGATTGTAAGCCTTGCATGAGAAACATAATCTATAAGATTTCAATTTGAAAAAACATAATCTGCAAGATTTCAATTTGAAAAAACATTGTCATCAAGCGAGGCAGCAAATCAAGCGAAGCAACTATCAGGCGAGGCAGCAATTCAAGCGAGGCAGAGTTTGCAGTTTGAGCAACGCTAACATTTCCTGCCTTGGAGGGATCAGCAGAAAGGAAAGACCACAGATTAGGCAAATGTCTGAGAAATGAGCCTGAAGGTTTGGATATAACCTTGAAGAACAGAGAGGTCGAACAGGCATTTAAACAAGCTGGATGTTGGAATTTTTGCAAGAAGCTCCAGGGAAGTCATACACAAGTGACTAAAGAATTTGCATTGAATTTCACAGGTTTAAACTCAAAGGTGGGTATGCTGGAATTGCAGGTTTCACCAGACATGATATCCACAGTTACGAAGATTCCCAGAGGGCAAGAAAATTGGTTCAAGAATTTCAAATTCGACATGAATCCATGCAAAGAATTCCTAAAGCAAGAGTTCATTAACTCAGATTTGAGCAAATCTGTTCCTAGAAGTTATGTCAAAGAATCTTATGCCCCTTTGCTCACCTGTATACAGAATTAACTGACATGTGAAGGAAGATATAACAAAGTGTATTCATACCATTTCAAACTTCTGTTGCATTTCACAGGCAAGACATCTATTGATCTACCTTTTTATTTATTCCGCAGTTTAAGTAAAATGTGTGACAAGGTGCAACTAAGAAAAGAAGCCTGTGAGACTTCACTATTCCACCATGGCTTGGTTAAGTTAATGGTTCTGCATGAACTCTAGAGGGTAGGCAGAGACTGGGATACATTCATATTCATGACCGGTTTCAAGAGCAAGACCGGTCTCAGCCCTCAAGTGGTGAAGGAACCTTCAACAACAACCAGTTATCAAGCAGAAACAAGAGCCAAGAGGGTTTCAAAGTTAAAAGCAAGGAAACAAGTTGGAGAGTCTACCAAGCCACTTACTATTCAGGATATAACCCAGCAGTCAATTAAAGAAAAAACTCAGGTCAAAGAAACTGCACATGAATCAAGCACAGGTGGAGAAGTTCAAAGAAGAAAAACGAGGAGCTAGGTGGCAAAAGAAAAGGGTAAGTCCATGGCTATTGAAGAAAGTCCTGTTTCAAAGGGAGATTTAAATGATTTATTGTAAGCAATTGACATTGAAGAGTCCCCACTAGTTCAAGCTAATTTGATACAGTCACGAAAAGAGAATGTTAGGGTCCCACCCTAACCCCCTTATCTATGTAATGGGACCACGTCACAGTCAAGAGTCAATAAAGCCCATATTAATAATTGTAAGTGGTTAATCCGCAATTAATAACGGAACCACAGTTAGTTGCAAATGGGCCGTAGTATTAGATAGATGGTATTAGTAATACC
>APFE031691384.1:83924-124477 GCA_000404065.3 Pinus taeda | reverse complement strand
GGGTTTGGCCAAATTAATGTCTGAAACAAATTTCCAAGCCTTGGACATCAATCAACTGGATAGTGAACCGGAGCTGGCGACTCCAAAGATCAATGTAGGCTTTGAACAATCCCCCTGGTATTCTGATATATGTTATGTGTTACAAAACCTGTGTGCTCCCCCAGGGCTGTCCAGAACTAAGTGTAGGTTCTTAAAAATGAAAGCTTTAAAATTTTGTGCTATAGAGGGCAATCTGCTTTGGAAAAACCATGAGGGTATCTTATTAAACTGTTTAATTGAAAATGAGGCTAACAAAATCATGGAAGAAATTCATGCAGGAGATTGTGGCGGACATTTGTATTGGAAGCCCACTGTGGATAAGATACTGAGAGTTGGTTACTACTGGCCCACTCTTTTCCCTGATATCAAGAAATTTACCACTTCATGTCATAAATGTCAAGTGTTTGAAGGAAAGAGACAGTTATTGCCACTTCCTTTAAGGCCTATTGCAACAGAGAGACCATTTCAGCAATGGGGCTTGGATTTCATTGGAGAAATTAATCCCTCATCTTCAGGCCAACATAGATGGATTCTAACAGCTACAAACTACTTCACTAAATGGATTGAGGCAATCCCATGTAGACAAGCAAATGACTCCACTATCATTCAGTTTCTTGAGACCAATATCCTTGCTAGATTTGGATGTCCTGATAAGATAATAACAGACAATGCTGTTGCTTTCAGATCTAAGAAGATGGTCAGCTTCTGCCACAAATTCCACATTACTTTGGGCCATTCTACTGCATATTATCCTCAAGGAAATGGCCTGGCAGGTTCATCAAATAAAAGCCTTGTAAACATGATAAAGAAGGTGTTGGAAGAGAACAAAAAGAGTTGGCATAAGAAACTTGTTAATGCCTTATGGGCAGATAGATTAACAACCAAGAGATCAATTGGGGTCAGCCCATATGCGTTAGTCTATGGATTAGAAGCCAAATTTCCTTCATCGCTAGGGATCCCTGTTATGAAGCTACTTCAAGAAAGTCAAGCTGAGCCCAATGATATGCAAAGGAGGGTGAACCAAATTATATGTTTGCAGCAAACTAGAGACCTAGTTTATAACAGAGTTCAAATCTTACAAGAAAAGATGAAGAAAGCTTTTGATAGAAGGACTAAGGCTGAGGATTTCAATACGGGTGACAAAGTTCTCAAGTGGGATTCAAGAAGGGAAAATAAAGGAAAGCATGGAAAGTTTGATTCCCTTTGGAGAGGACCATTTATCATCCAAGCAGTACAACGAAATAACACCTACGTTCTTAGCAATCTTGATAAAACTGATTTGGATGAAGATCCTGTGAATGGCAGGATGCTGAAGCACTATTTTGACTACCTTCCATGAATGTAGTATGGCTGCCCTTGTACATAATTTACTGTGTATAATGTTTTCTTTAAACATGTGAATAACTTAGTTTCAAGAATATTGCAGAAGAAGGAAAAGGCTGTAATTCAACAAGCTCTATAAATATGACAGTTTACAATTTTGAGGTTTCAAGGATGAAAAACTCCAAATTTTGAAGCAGTAGCCAAAGGGCCAAGGCATGTTGACCTGCTGTTCTTGGTCTTTTAAGAAGAAAAACCATCCCCATGTGGAGCCACTGTTGGATACCTATACCAATAGGTTTCATATTTCATGATTGGCAAATTCAAAATGCGAAATATGCTCTGCTTTGCTGATACAAAGATCCCATATTTCCAAGACAAGGCAAGGTGTGTACATGCCTTCATGTTTACTAAATTTTGATTGATGGTCCAACAGTCTAATCTGGATCATGCCATGTTTCAATTTTCTGTTGTAGAATAGAGAAAGAAGTCTGTCCAAACTGTTAAATCTTGGCAGACCAATAGTTAGGTAGAGAAAACTAAGGCTCCCAACTGCTTAATCTCGGGCCTTGGACGCAATAAGGGTAGTGCTAGATAGGCAATCAAAAGAAAAAACCAGTGGAAAAGAAAAGGCACATAAGGGTCTGCAAGTCCAAGTGCACCCTCCAAGAAGAAACAAAAAATTCTAGGCAAGTAGATGGGTAGGTAGATGGGGTTGCAGAAATGGTGTTCCTTTAGAGCTCAATCTTGCTGGTCAATACAAGGAAAGCAACACAATGGAGCATTTCTAACTTCCCTTTTTTCCTTATTTGTCACTCATTACTAACATCCCTTCACCAGTTGTGTTTATGAAAGAATTCAAGGTTTTATGTTGGTCCTTGTTTACTTTAAGAGCCACATTTCATGTGCAAAATTCTTTTCATTTTGATCTACTCCCTAAGCTAAGTTTTTTTCAAATAAACTTAGTGATATCACTCCTCATTCACCCTCTCCCTCCATATTAACCCTTAACTTCTATTATCTAACTCCCTATATCACCCTTTCCCTACTATTATAACACCATGGTGTATAAAACCTAGACATTCTATAAATATCTCCCCCTTGGCATTATAGCCATATGTTCTCTACTAGGGAATCAAATTGACATCTGGTCAGTTTGAGAACCCAAGCCTAACCTCTTTTCCTCCTTCAGAACTCATCTACCTAGTCAACCCTTCATTTTGCCTAAAAAACCTTGGAAAACCCTTTTGCACCTTTTAACCCGCTCAAAAGGCAATAATACCTTGAAAACCCACTTTTCCCCTTTATCCTAAGTTCGGGATTTATGCGCGTTTGATACAAAAATACATTAAAAAACCATGGTTTTTGCATTTACCCAAAGTTTTGAGGTGCGCGCGATTTTGCAAAGAAAGTTCATGAAAAAACCCATTTTTCCTAAGTTTTTGTGATTAGCGCGCCTTTATAAAAATACATTACAAAACCTTGCAATTCGCCAATAATTCGAAGGGTCCCGCCGGGCACGATTCCCATGGAAAATAATATTTTAATGCCCGCCCGACGCCGTATCATCCGCACAGTTCATCGGCCCTTCGACCGTCTGATCGGGCGCTTTTCATCCGACGGTTGACATGGATATCGGACCGGCCCCAACGTCCGAAAGATATCGTCCGATATCTGTCGGAGGCTGACGTCAGGCCTCGGCCACGCATCGCCCCCAAATCGTATTGGAGCCCCCTCTGACAGATTCCTTTCCGTATCATAAGTGGTGCGATATGATACTGCCGTGGTGTCTGGTTTTCCGCCAATCTGCCTGCCAGCATCATCACCGCGTCACTGCCTGCATCATCGCCGCGTCCGCAACCCCCGTCCGCCATTGCTCCACCTGTCTGCCACCTTACAGCACCCGTGGACCACTCATAAGCTGCCACGTCACCTGATGACATCATCCGACCCTGACCCACCCGATGACGTCATCCGAAAAAGGCGCGAATGTCCCAAAAATCCATATTTTTGCCAATTTTTCGCGTTTTTTGCACTTTTTTCAAAAAACTATTGTTGCGCCTTCTACATGCATTTGACGTCCAAAATTGCACCAACCTGCTCAAATCGACCTGGAGACCTTCGGCGCGCCTACCCACCTGCATTCGTGACTCGGACCATCAAATCTACCAGGTACTTATCCCTGCAAATCTTCTCTGCTCCTGGTTTTGTCTACAATAGGTGAAAATTCACTTAAAACACTAAAAAATGCATAATTCACCGGCGAATTCCCTGCACCCAGGTCCCATTTGGAAATTGAACGGTCGAAATTCATTAGCTGAGCCTGTTTAAACAAAACTTTCATTGAAAACCTGCATTCTGTTCGCGTAGTCGTGAACAGGAAACCCGGAACCTACACCTAATTATTGAGAAAGGTCTGTTAAAGACAAGTATTTGCCTTCTCAAGTGACTGTGGGCAGTATTTCAATTGCTGCAAGTTCACCCTATCGTCCTCTGTTTCTCAATTCACCTCTTCATCCAAGCAATACTCTTTTTCTGTTGCCCAATCTAGTAACATCAGTCTACATACAAAAAAAAGTTTAAGTAACCATGGAGACTCAAGTTGCACCTGTGGCCCTCAATGTTGCCCCTTTGAATGCCCCTCAGAGAGAACTGGAGTGGCAGGATTTAGCAGACTTAGATTACCAAATCTCAGAGGACTCCTTAACACGCAGCAAGTTCCACCTCCACCTGCTAAATGAACTAAAGGCCAAACATGTTGATGGAACAGATATATTGGGCATTTGGGATTCCTTCCTCCCAATCTTCAGGCTTCCTCAGGTCAACCAATTCCCTGACCCGATTCACCTATGTGCTGTATGCTATGATCCCACTCAGAGAGCTGTGCTTGACCCTTCAGGCTTAGTGGTGTTCTACATCACCCCTGAGGCCATCAGAGAGATGCTGCAATTTAAGACTGAGAAGAAATTGGTCCCCTTTTCTTTGTTGGATATGATAAACCAAGGAGCTAGAATGTTGACAGATGCTCAGATTACAAACCTGAACCAACTATTTATCAACTTTGATACTATGCTACACCCTCCTATTTTTGTTGGCTACCTCAACCAATTGGGCATAGACCTTGCAGATATGATCAGTTCCATCTTGGGTTACAAATCAGTTGAGTATATTGACGAAACTGTACTGGTAATGATGCTTATGTTTTCCCCTGGCAAAACTCCAATCTGCTATGACTATGCCACTTACATATCAGACAAAATACATGAGCAACTAATGAACCTATCAAGAGAAAAGCTGTTCAGATACACCTCCTACATATACCACTTAATTTTATACTATCAGCATGAGAAATTCTCCTTTATTGTCAAAAGAGTGGATGCACAAGGTAATCCAAGGTCTGTAGTGTACTGGAGCTCAGCTTTTCACTGCAGAGGCTATTCTCCATACACTTACTATGAGTTTATAGACCTCTTCATCCACCCAGCCATGTCTCTGTTCCTGAGCTCGCCTCCTCCAAGACTGACAGATGAGATGCAGAGAATCCTTCAATTGTCCAAACTGTACAGCATTGGGGATTGGTATTCTTACCAAAACTACACCCTTATCAGAATATATGGTTGTGAGTTACCCCCATACGGACTGCCCAACTATGTGCCCATGAGACTATTTTCCCTTGAATACTTCAGGCAATTTGGGAATGCTGATATGATACACTTCTCTGGCAAAGGCAAGAAGGCACAGCTGAAAGTGAAAAACCAATTGGGCCACCTTGTTTTGAACAAAAGGGAGGAAGGTTGGAAAGAAGCTGACAGAATGCTAGAAAGCCTTGGCCTAAAGACTAGTTTCCTCTGGAAACCTTATGACCCCAATCACTCCATATCATTAAGAAGGGTCAAATATAGGCTCTCTAGTTGTGACCATGTAAGGTTGCCTCACATTGAACAATATGCAAATCAATCAAAATGGAAACGAGGCACACTAGAGGAACCTATTACACAAGAAGAGCTAAATGAGAGAGCAAGAAGAAATCTTCTTAAAATGGCTGACTTGGAACTTCCTGCACAGGTCTTCTCTCTACCAAGCCCTTAAGTAGGAGAAGCTGCCTCATCCTCCACAGCACATCAGGAGGCAGTCAAAACAACAAATCAAGCTCCCAGCAAAGGCAAGGAAAAAGAGATGGAGCAAGAACAGGTACAGCAAGCACAGGTTCAGCAACCTCAATAGGTACAACAGCCACAAAAGGAGCAGCCAGGGCAAAAAGAACAAACAGCAGAGGCCCCAATGGTCACAGAGCAGCAACCAGTACGAATGGTGCCTCCCAGGCAAGAATCAAGGATTGATACTTCTGTCCTCCAAACTCCACAAAGAGAGGACATAAGCAGGAAAAGAGACAGAGAGACTCCCCTCACCACCTCAACAACTCAAGGGGAGAAGAGGCAAAGGTTGAACGCTTTTTCAGAAGAAGAAATGCCAATAGGGCAAACTTCGGGTATGGGCATGCCGAGCATGGAGGCCTCAGCAAGTTCCTTCCAGCAGGAACAAGAGAGGGCAGCAGGAGGAGAAGTTAGCTCCTCAAGCCAACAGAGGGAAGGGGAAAAGAGCATCAAGCAACAGTTCAAGGATATCAAGAAGAGAAATGAACCTATAAGATTGCAATTGTATAATCATTTGTTGAATATGGCTCCCACTAACCAGCAAAGACTCATGTCTGCTTATGATGCACATGAGGGTAAAATGATAATGAGCCATTTCACACCAACAGTGCAGCAACCACAGTCAGCTGCCTATTACATCAGGACCAACCTTGAGGTCCTAGCCAAGGAAATCCACCCAATGGATCAGATCGAATTACACAAACAAATGGGTGAGATGGTGTATGCCGCCTTGGAAAACAAGACCTTGGTGAACTACAGGCTACAAAATAGCCTAAATAATACCACTGCACAACTTGAGTTGGAAAGGGCTTCCTCTCAAGCAAAGGACAACAGGATCAAAGCTCTAGAGGACATCATAATAGAGCTTGGGCATGATCCTAAGGATGTCAAAGCAGTGCAGGAGCTTTTGAAACTAAGGGATGCTGATATGGCAGCACTAAGGAAGATGATAAAACTCCTAGCAACTCTTCATCCTCAAACTGAAGAGGTTGCCCAGCTCAGACAAGACAAGGATGCAGCTGCTATGCTGATAACATTATACAAACAGCTCATCCAGACACAAGAGAAGCTGGAGGAATCAGAGGCTGCCCTTCAGGCAACATTGTAGCAAAAGGAGGCAGGACAAACTTCACAACCTCCTCCAGAAACAATTAATCTGGAGGAAGCTCCTCAAACCACTGCCCCTCCCAGTCAGCAGACAGAAGAAGCAGCACCGTCCACCTCAGCACCAATAACAGAGCAGGCTGAAAGCCTTGACATGCAGAAGCTGAGAAATGAAATTCAAGCCTTGGAGACCCAAATGTCAGAGTTGAATCAAGCCAAAGAAACTCTGGCCAAGATCAATGAGAAATATGACAAATCCAAGAGAAATGTGGCTGAGAGAGAAAGAGAGGTAAAGGCTCTCAAAAAGAGAATAAATGAGCTAGAAAAGGAGCTCACACTGGACAACGTAACAGTTGAGCTCAAGAGAATCCTGTGGGCCAATATTGGCCAGTCCATCACAGACCACTGGGAGTACATTGAGGCCATTCATGAGCAAATGGGGCTCATTGGAAAAGCACACAGGGAAATCCAAAGGGCAAGGGCGTCTCTGGGCAGCATGCCTGAGGTTGCCACTAGAATGATAAATGTGCTTAACTACAAGACAAGCTCTCAGCTGATCAAAATGGGAATTGCCAACAGGAATGAGACCATTTCAATGGTCAAAAGGGTCCTGACACTAAGAAACCTGGTACAAACCTTAGAAAGGAGAAGTCAGGATATGCAGGCAGATATCAATAAATTCCAGGACAAGTTCATGGCATTACAAAACAGAGGCCTTCCTAGCTTGATGGAGCCCTCAGGAAGGCTACTTTCACATGAAAAATATGCCAAGAGGGTAAATACTTTTGCTGCCAATCAGATTGCAGAAACAGCCAGCACATCAGCAGAAACAGGGCCAGCATTAGGACAGACCCTTTTCAATAGGGTGGAGAGTTTATTCTTTATTATGAATGAAATTACTCACTTATTTGATGAGCCTCCCAATTTTTATAAATATACAAAGGCAGATGAGACCATGGGGTCAATTTTGAGGCATCAATTGCCTACACAGGAAGTCTGGAATAATTTGATACAATTACTGCTGAACCAAAGTTAGTAATTATGTTTTTTCTTTTTGAAATATACAAATTGTCATGCACAGGAAAATAAGGATACATCAGCAGGTATACAGGGAGAGGTTGAGCCAACTCAGCACAACCATTCGGCCACCACAACAGCACTGGAAGTCACAGGTGACAGGGCCGAAAAGCTACAGGAGGACAAAGCTGCACAGACACGTCCTTCAGCAGTTATAACAAAGCATTCAACCGACTCAGTGAGCTCCAAAGGTCGAAATCTTCTGACAGGAGTAAAAAGCATTTATGTTGTATTAAAGGTTGTAATAACTTCTTATCTAATATTTTTGTACGAGTTAAAGAAGATATTTTATCTCTCAGATGACTCAATGCCTGAGATATTTTGTATGAAACACTTCTATATATTCCCCCTCGATAATAGCAGGGTTGGACGTTGATGTCGGATATGTTCAGAAATCATATTGTTCTTTTATTGTAAACTCTCAGAGAGTATACAAAGAGATGGAGATTTCCAAAGCTCTGTGTCCTTTGACCTTGGTGGTATTAGCTGAGTACAGATTCTCCGTATTCATGCACAATAAGTTTTCTTAACACTTTGTATGTTTTTGTTATCTTCATATCTCTTTCATGTCCTGTCTTAACAGGATAGCAAGGAAAAAGAATAGTTCCAGGATTTAATCACAGATTACCCTGAACTCAATCTAAGCTATTTTGAATGTTTTTCTTCAGTTATAGTAATGAAAGCGTAATTCTTAAATGCTACCCTCTCACACTATATCTTCACAGTGATTTTTGCTTCAGGAATTCAAGTTTGCTCCTGAGGAATATATCTCTTTCTCACACCCCAGCTTAGTGCAAAATTCTTAATTGCTTTTCACTGGTTGTTTACATTCCATCATCATAATTTCAAGTTTGTTTCATGAAGTATATAAATGGCCCTGTAACTCCAGCTGCTCAAAATCAAGATTTCAAGAAACCGATAGCCACAGACTCCATTGCCCAATGGACTAACATTATCTGCTGATCCCCTCTTTAAGTACAGAAAGGCATCCTTCCAACCAAACATAAAGCAAAACCCTTACTTCATAACTAGCCTAATATCTCCACAGAACAGAGACAAATTTTAAAGAGAGAGCCCTCTCTGATTACAGCTGGGCTAGAAGCTGTAGTCCAAAGATTGGTTAGTGGTTACCCCGGCCATATTCCCTTGGGAGTCAAAGGGAACAACCTGGGTGTTAACACCGCTCACAAAAATTGATAAAATCATATGATATAAGCTCTCCTCCTCTATAAGATCTAAGACATTTGATTTTGAATTCCAATTCATATTACACCATAACATTGAATATTTTAAACTTTTAAAATGTATCATATTTAAACTTCAATAAACTAACACAATGCATCTTTGTAAAATCATCATTTAATATCATGAAGTATTGTTCACCATGCGGATACTTCTTTCTCATTGGTCCACTTAAATTTGTATAAATAAGTTCAAGAGGTTTACTTGAAGTGCATTCTTTAGCTTTGAACTAAACCCTTGGTTTCTTACCAAATTGGCATAATTTGCAGATGTTATTTTCAGATGGTATGTTATTTTTGCATGTCATGGATTTCTCCCTTCTTGTTTGATTTATATAATTGAGAAAAACTGAGGTGTCCCCACCTTTTATGCCATATCCAAATTTCCTTAGTTTCGCTTGAGAAGAATCATTCACTGCCTCCTTCTAGAATGTATACTTTATCAAGGGTTTTGGTTCCTTTGATTATAGTCTTACATGTTTCCAACTCCTTGAGTAAGAAATTTTTAGACCTAAAGATAGATTCATGCCATTGGTCGCACATTTTTCTAACACTCAACATATTATTATTTAATCCATCAACAAACAGTACATTCTAAGATTTAATTTTCTCTTTTAAAATAAAAAATCTTTTTCCTTTAATAGCAGCCAGTGAGTTGTTACCAAAACATACATTCTTTTCTTTCTTAATTTAACTAAAAGAAACAAACTTATCTTTTTCACCTATCATATGTTTTGATACTCCAATGTCAATCATAGATTTCCTTGATCTTTCGCACATAGGGGTGGACCACATTTTTCTGAAGAAATCATTTTCCTTTTCCAAACTTTGGAACGCTCTTACTTCTACTCATGCTAATAAGATGGGATCATCCTACTTCGACATTCAGTTTCTTCATGTCCAAATTTATTGCAAATAAAACATTCAACTTCATTTTGAAGAGGAGAGAAAACATTATAAAAAGACTTCTTTGACTTGTTCATATTTTGTTGATTTCTTTCTTCTCTAGTCATTACAATTTTATAAGAAACACAATGAATTTCCTTGTGACCAAATTTATGACTAATAAAGCATTGAACATGGAAGTGAGTATACTTGGGAGTGGAGTACCTTCTGGAATAGCTTGGCCTTTGATCACAAGAAGAGGATCATTTTTTTCTTAGTTTCCTTTCTTGAGTATAGCTTGATCGCTCATTCTTTTGCTAAGTTTTGATGTCTAGGAAAATATTTCCTTTTATAGCACTGGCATATATTTCTGTACATGCTTCAAAAGATTTCACAAATTCTAATGTTTCACCATTTTTATTTGCATTATATCTAATGCATATCTTGATTAATGGAGAACACTAAACGTTAATAACATCATCTAAAGTTTCATATCATTTTGCAGATATGATATTTAGATTCAATTGTGCATTTTTTTTCTCATGTTCTTTTCTTAGCACCATAATTTCAAGTTCTAGATTTTCACAGTGTTTTTATTTTTCTTGGATCCATTTCTTCAGTGCTTCTTCTTCTAATTTAGCCTCTTCTAGGCATATTTTTTAGCTGAGCTATTTCTTCAGCTAGATTATTTTCTTTAAACATGCTGATTTCTTTTTCTTGATTCTTGTTTATGATCCCGAGTCTTACAATCTCTTGTAGTGCACCAATGAAATCATTACAATTATCGAAACCACTTGAAAATTGATTTTCAAATTTCATAGGTAACTTGTATTCTTGATTAGAACCTGATTCATCATCCTCATCATTGGAAGATCATTCACTATCTTCATGTGTTAAAATTGGAAATTAGGGCCAAATTCCACCTTGGTACAACTCATTTGATGAATATGATGATTGCATTAAATTCCTCTTTTCAAAAGGACCAAAATTGATATAAATATCATCTAATTTGGACAAGAAGAAGTGTTATTTTTAATTTATGACCACACATGTGAAAATTGTCAAGGTTGGTCTCATCATCATGTAGCCTCAGAAATCCCAATGGATGTGTCACTTCACCCTAAACGACTTGTATAAATAAAAGTGACCTTTCTCCACATTTGGCATCTTCATCACTCACATAGTCTCTCTCTTTTATAGCTCTGATACCACTTGTTATAGCTCTGATACCACTTGTTATAGATCTAACCCAAAAATATTATAGATCTGATATGAAAATATAAGACAATGCAAATAAACCCAGAATTAGTATGAAATGCTTCTTTATTGATATCAAACACTTAAGGTAGGGAAACACCATACATTCACTCCTTAAGGAAGGAGAACACTCCACAAGCCATATGCCTGTTCATACAATAATCCTTGGCAATCCCTTGACCCCTCTCCATGTAGAGTCTCTAGCCTCTATATAGGCCTCATATATATAATACCATGGATCATTACCATGGTTCCCTTATACCATCAAACTAATACCATGGGACCATTAAATTATTACTAACTACTTGTGGTCCCTTACATGATATGGGTTAACCACCTTATTTATTACTATGGCCCATCCCATTATTACATTATTACCTTGGGTACCTCCCTTTGTACCCCATATATCCCCCCTAGGTATATAACACTCTCCTTCTCTCATTGGTTCACACAACATTGGGCATTCTCTCTGTCTCACACACATGTGGATCATGGAGGACGATTTTTAGAGCTAAATTGCAGGGCCAAAAATCTCAGAAAATTGTGCATTTTGACTAGCATTTACTTTGACCTTCCAAGGAGAGTTTAACTTTGATCGTTTGGGAGATTATCTATTTGGGCAAGCTGTATCTCTTGGCACAAGTACTAAGGTAATCTGAGAAGTTTGACTGCATACCAAATTATAGGTTGGCCGTAGATTTTAGGACAATAGTTTGACTAAGTGTTGATGGTGCTGGATGTGCCAACATATTAGGGGATCTCCCTGGTAGCAAGTCCCAACTAGACCTTAGACAGTTTGGTGTAGGAGTCCCAGCAGTGGGTCATACAGTATGGCCTTGACAACAGTTGTGCGCAGAGACAAGTAAGATGTCCTTGGTGGTAGCAAAGGGTGTGACATGCATAGAAAGCCAAGGAAGGTGTATGAACGGTTCTAACACACACAAAAGTGAGGTGAGTGCGCCCCTTGGAAACCTGTGGAAGTGCGCAACTTGCAAGGGAACACACAAGCAAATATGCATCACAAAATTGAAAGAAAGTAAGCTAACAATCCAAAGTGATGGTTAAAACAACATCACATCTCAGTAAGATTCATACATACTTATACAAAAAGAGTCCATACATGCATGCATCAGAAAACATATACATATCATATCATTAGAGTAACCAATATAGCTTAAATACAATAACAACATATGCATGACACATGTTGGCTCTGTTATATTAATAAGTGAAAGTTCCAATCATACAACACAACCATGATCAACCACTAGTCCCAATAGTGGAACGTTGCAGTCACTGTCGCTTGCTCCTCCAAAGAGATATACTAGCTCTGCACTGTGGAGAATCTAAGGCTCATTACAATACTCTCCAAGATTTCTCTAAGATACTCTTATCGAAAGCCTGCCTGACCAAAAGCCTCTACAATGAGTTATGAGGTACTATATATAGAAAAGGGTGGGGTGACCCTTGACATTCCCCTTTGTGACTGTTCACCTACCCTCATGACTCTTCAACTACTCTATGACTGTTACATTCAACTATCGACACTTGAACTTCCACTTGACAAGATGTTACATGTAATCTACACATGTACCCATGTGAGCCAAAATAGGCTTGAGCAAGCCATGTAAGCTATCACTAAAACTCAGACAGTTGTCGTAAGACCAAATCTTCAACATCTTCGTGATGGTTGACGGTGGTGAACTAATGCCAAGCTTGGTTGTCCAAGATGGTGTTTGTGCACTGAATGGTGACATCCTGTTGAAAGCGAACTCTTCCCTCCATTGCATCCGGGTACATTGATGTGGCTCCTCTGTCCAACTCATCTAATAACACGCGCATATTGTCTTGAGTGCAACTCGGCCAGCAACATACTGATGCATGGTGTCTGTGCTGATTTGCAAGTGTGTGCTGGTGACCATGTACATCAACTTGTCGAAATACATGTTAAGCCCTGGTCGTACTTGCTTCTTTTCTTCGCCTCAATGTGTGTTCCAAATGGGTGGGATCGCATTCATGTGCATAATGGCATTCATGCTCATGAATACTTTTGCATGCGATCAACAACACTGCTCACCGTGTTTGCTCCATGCCACCTGTTGGATGGGTCTATAACCTGTATGGGCACAGTTTCATCAGTCTGTGCATGTTGTGCCTCCTCCTGTGCCTGTTCTTTCTGCAACTCATTCTCTTTTCCATGTAGCTAATGTTGTTACTCGAGTTGTTGCTTCAGCATCTGCAACTCCTCCTCTGTTTATCTCTATGCATTTACATGATCCTCTTGTCATGATATCACCTCATGGCATCAATCTCCAAATATTCTTTCATCACAAGTGGATTTTCTTGAGCTTGCAACTTTGTTCTGACTTTGAACTATCAACAACATTCCTCTTGCATTTGTTGCATGCGGGTGTGCTACCTTCCGCTGCTGCTGATGGTGCTACTCGCTATGATGTAATTGCCATTTCATCTTGATATCCTTGTCCATGAACAACTTGATGTATTCATAGATAAATAAGTTCATGGACACTTGATCAACTACATCCCCAGTTGTGCTTTGAACGGTGTCTTCGAATTTTCTCTCCTAGAAGCCATTGTACCTATGCTGCTAAGGGGCATATGAACACCTGTGATACTTGTGTGACTATCTATAAATATTGCACAATCTTCACCAGGAGGCTAGGAGATTGCTGCCAAAAATGCGCAAGGCACAGTCCAGGATATCAGGAGGCTGACTAACTGCTGGAAGTGTGTAATGCACAGTCCAGCCTGGCCTGCTAAGGAATGCGACTATGCAATGTGCAATTTCAGTCATGAGTGACATGCAAACTAGCAAACTACATTTCGTAGTTTCTGGGGCCAGAAAGGCTCTACCTCCCAGAATTGTGCAATGAAATCCTGTATGTGAGTGTTGGACCAGACTTACGCAAAATATGAGGGAAGGTAGAGCCTTCACTTCCAGAAATGCGCAATGCTAGCTGGGCAAGGAAAGGTCTGGGCCTAGGCAGCCTGACCCCATCGACAGGTAATTGAAAGCATGAGAAGTTTGAATGCATGGTGAAAATAAGTGCAAACAAGAGTGAATTATCATGTATGCAAACAATAAGTGTAGGATTCATAAACCGGAAATCATGCATGTGTGTGAAGCGAGTCGCTGCAACGATGACCGTTGGTACAAAAGAATGGCGTGCATGTGACAATAGTGAGATGCGAACAAAAAACTAAACAGTGCTTCTTCAAGCTAACATACATTGAAACGACAACAAGCACTCATTGAAACCAAGTAGAAAACACACACACAATGCGAAACACAAAAAGCAACAAAAATGCAGCAGAAGACATGAAAAGCAGAATTACCCTCAAATAGCTAATATGAAAGTGTCGAAGACTACTGGATGCGATGTGGGATGTTAGATATGTAAGATCGATGTGAGTAATGAGCTATGCAGCATTTGGTTCATGAGTTTTGATAAGATCAAAGTTATGACATGCATGCCACAAATATAGGAAAAAGCGACCTTTGGCGAGAGGTTTCTAAAATGAGCTTTGCATGTAACCTCCAGCTGCTAAAAATAGATCCATAGATCTAGGGATGCCTTTTTCATGTTGCCTTTTGTTATTTCAGGAAGAGAAGCTCATGCACGAAAATTAGTTTCACTCAATTCTGGAGGGAACCGATCAACCTGAAGGCACATGCAACAGCCTTCTTGACAGAGAGAGGGATTTGCGCAATTTATGAGAGGGATTGGGCTAGCTGTCCCAGAGGGATTGTTTAATTTTTGGGAGGAGAAGGTATGCTACCCAAAATTTCACAATTTCTGGGAGGAGCTAGGTTGGCTATTCCAGAGGGATTTCACAATTTCTGGGAGGAGTAGGTGACTGCTGCCCAAAATTGAACAGTTTATGAGAGGAGTTGGGCTGGATGTCCCATAGGGATTACACAATTTCTAGGAGGAGCAGGTGACTTCTACCCAAAATTGCACAATTTCTGGGCTGAGTTGTAGTGCTAGGCTATATTATGCAATTTTTTGCAAGGAATCTTGTCTGACTGTTCTACGCAATTTTGGAGCCCTGTAGGCTGCCTGGCTAATTTGCGCAATTTTTGGAGGGAAGGTTGGTTCCCCTTGAGAATTGCATAATTTTCTGGGGGAGTGTATTAGCCAGCAACTAGCCCACGTACTGAATGGCAGCCTGTGAGGTGAGAGAAGCAAACTAACATGCACAAGTTGGAAAGCTGCTGAAAAACCAATGAAGCCTATGTACTTGATAGTCCTAGACATTGTGCTAAGGATCGTTGGTAGGGAGGCTCCAAAAAGAAGCTAAGGAAAAATTTTGGAGGGTGATTGTAGCCTCTACAACACTTGGCGATGCACTGGTAGAACTCCAACTCTCTGAATGGTCCTTATTCGTGAAAAATAATTCTAACACCTTCAGAAGTATTGTTCAGCTCTCTATTCGTCTTGGTTTCCATAGTTGCTTGATTGTAAGATGTAGAATCTGCCAAGCTCTTGGTCAGTCGGTACACATTCCAAGCCAAGCTGACATAGCTATTTCGATTGGGGATAAGGGGTATATTAGTGTGCAAGTCATATTTTCATTAGAGTTTTAGTTTCATCTCTGGTGTTGCTCCGCTGCCAACAAGTGCACAATACCCTGACAGAGTCACGCAGGAACACAAGAATCGCTCCACTACTAGCGAGCTTGGTCAGTACCCCGGCATAGTTTCTTGCATCACCTCTCTACACAGGAAGCCTTTCTCTTCTTTCGCCTTATTCATTTTTCATTTTTTTGAAAATTTTCACATTTTCATTTTTTGATTTTTCATTTTTGTAAGTGTGCATAGCACATATTCATTTCATAGGCTGAAGATGGATCCCAACTTATTCAGAGAAGAAGAGGTTGTTTCCTCAGAGAAGTAGTATATATACCTCTGACATGCTTGTTAAGGTTTCCCCCTCACCTTACTCTACTTAACTAAGTTGACAAGGATTAACCTAAAAATAACTGACTAGATAGGTGACACTAGTTAGCGTGCAAGCGTTGTGTTTACACTAAGGTTCACGTCGAACAATACCTATTTTCCATTGATGTATCATGAGCTGAAGATAACAAGTTCTTCATATAAAGGGAGAATGATAGATATCCAAGTATTGATAACTGCACAAGTCCTCTTGTACTTTACCCAGCTTGTTTCAAGAGTCGTACATGATTCCGTGCGAAAGTAACCTATGGAGGGAAACAAGAATAAAAAAACAAAACAAAACAAAATCAGAAGTAAATGCATATAAAACCGAATAAGAAAACAAGCAAGAAAACAAACAAACATGCAAAGTAAGGATCAAACATGTATGCAAGCAAACAAACCAAAAGCAAACACTACTCCTACTCCTAAGCTAATGGTGCATGAGTTTGCTCACGTGAAGTGATATTTCCAATGCAACCACCGGCGAATTGGTTGACCCATGTTGGTGAAGGCATGGTTCAAAAATAGCACAACAATTTGAACCAACAAACATGAAAGATATAATAATGAAGAAAAACACACTTTAGGTTTAAGTGCGTCCACAGAAAAGAAATGAGTGAAAGTGCATGACATGCACCCTGCAGACTTGCCATGGTGCTATGCTACATTGTGTGTAGATCTTAAGTGTATGCATTCTCTTGATTGTGGCATGAAAGAAAATGTGAGAAAGGTAGACCACTTACATTGCGCAAGTGTGCTTACTGTAAGATTCCTCCAATGCAAGAGCGATGGGATCATGTAGTTCAAGTGGAGGAAGTGAAATCTGGGTGTTTGGTTGATCTTTAATGAAAAGTAAAGAGTGATGAGGAGCCTTGCATGTTTCAACAATTTCCTAATCGAAGTGAAACCAACCTCTAGAGAGCAACGACCTGACATAACCATTAACTCAGGTTGAAGTGCCTTGACAGTCTGCGGGGTTTCAGCTTTGTCGACATATAGATCCTCATAGACCATTGTATTAGATAGATTAACAATGATTGAATCAACATCATGATCATATGAAGAAGTAGAGGGATCGTGACAACCAAGATCAAAAAATTTAGGATTTTTGTCAGCATCCTCATGATTTGATGAATCATGCAGAGGAGTACCTGAGAAACAAGGATGTTCACCCTCTGTGTTTTCAGAAATGACAGATGATAGATTAGACAGATTTTTAGAGGAAGATGTGTCCTCTCTGTAATGTAATGACAGATTGACATCCAACGTGTCCTGTGAACGATCAAAAGTGGAAACATCCAAAAATGAGTTTTCACAAGGGAAATCAATAGTGGTAGAATCACAAGGGATATTAGGATAGAGCTGGTGAGGCGTGGATGGAAGGGATTCATCCTTCACTGTGGGTTCTTCTTTAGATTCCCGCACACACTCATCATGAATGATGGTGTGGGTTTGATACACAACGATAACTCAGTCAATAGCTTGATCCTTATTCACAATAGGTGAGGAGTATGGAATGGAAGAACACGAGACAATACAATTTCGAGGACCAACAGAACGTGATGAAGGAGGTTGAGGGAACAAATCCACGTAACAACCAGTAGGCTTGCAAGCCAAATTTGTGCAGATATCAAGAGCAAGTGGGGTGGGAGGATGTGATAGTTCAACGGATGTGTGTGCATGATCTCCCACATTGCTCTGCGGTGATGAGGTGAAGGTGAAAAATCACTTGTTACAACAATTGTGCATGCCTATGATTGTGCAGCTCCATCACTGAGGTATGCCGAGAAGGATTCAAATGATTTCAATAATTTCCAAATTTTGGATATGTAAAGAAGATACTCAATCAATTTCATCTTCAGGAAATCGGTATGCAAGACTAGAAAAGTGTGTGCAAAACTATTCAATGGATTCATCGGGTGCCTTCTATAATTTCAAAATGTCTTTGTTGAGTGATTTATGGTTAAAGTGATTGGAAGCATGATATATCTCTATGACTGGATGAGAAAGAGAATGAATAGATTGTCTGAGCAGCGTGGCACACCAATGCATTGGGTGCCCACGAAGCATGTAGATGAATATTGCACAGGTCATGTATTCTTCAAATATTCCATCTCTTTTGCATGAGCCTACAATGTCGACCGCGTGCCTAACCAAGGTTATGTAGCCTCCATCATCATATGTTTTATGTGACAAGTTATCCCAAATCTCTCCTGATATTTCAAAGTTGATTCCATAAGACATACACTCCGAAAGAGAAACTCTGTAGTTAGTCATGATAGATATGCAGAGGTTCAAAATAGATTGTGAGGACTCAGCTCATCATATTTCCCTCCTTCTAGTGCCAAAATGTTGATGGCGTTGGACCTGTCAACATGTCCAAGGATCTCCCCAATAAGAAGTCCCAACTAGACCTCAGACCATTTGGTGTAGGAGTCCCAGTAGTGGGTCATACAGTATGGCGTTGACTATGGTTTCGCTCATAGGAAAGTAAGATGTCCCTGTTGGTAGCAAGGGTCTGACATGTCCAACAAGCCAAGGAAGATGTATGAATGGTTCTAACACAGAGAAAGTGAGGTGAGCACGCCCCTTGGAAACCTATGGAAGCACATGGCTTGGAAGGGAACACTAGAGTGAAGATGCATCACAAAATAGAAATAAAGTAAGATAACAATCCAAAGTGATGGCTAAACCAACAACACATCTGAGTAAGATTCATACATACTTATACAAAAAGAGTCCATACATGCTTGCATAAGAAAACAAATACATATACCATTAGACTAACCAAGATAACTGAAATACAATAACAACATATGCATGAAACATGTTGACACTATTATATTAAGAAGTGAAAGTTCCAATCATACAGTACAACCATGACCAACCACTAGTTTTGACAGTAGAACATTACAGTCACTACCGCCTACTTCTCCAAAGAGATAAACTACCTCTGCACTTTGGAGAATCCAAGGCTCGTTACAAAACTCTCCAAGCTTTCTCTGAGATACTCCTATCAGAAGCTTGGCTGACCAAAAGCCTCTACAATGAGTTATGAAGAACTATATATAGAAAAGGTTGGGTTGACCCTTGACATTCCACATTGTGACTGTTCACCTACCCTCACGACTCTTCAACTACTCTATGACTCTTACATTCAACTATAACCACTTGAACTTCCACTTGACAAGATGTTACATACAATCTGCACATGTACCCTTGTGAGATAAAATAGGCTTAAGCAAGCCACACAGGCTATCACTAACACTCAGACAATTGTGGTAAGACCAACTCTTCAACATATTCATGATGGTCGACAGTGGCAAACTAATGCCAAGCTTGGTCATCTGTGATGGTGTCCATGCGCTGAATGGTGACATCCTATTGAAAGAGAACTCTTACCTCCGTTGCATCTAGGTACATTGATATGGCTCCTCTGTCCAACTCATTTGATAACATGTGCATCATTGTCTTGAGTGCAACTAGACTAGCAACATACTAATGCATGTTGTATGTGTTGATCTCCACGTGTGTGCTAGTGACCATGCACATCAACTTGTCGAAATACATGTTCAGTTCCAGTCGAACTTGATTCTTGTCTTCACCTTCGTAAGTGTGCAAAATGGGTAGGATTGCATGCATGTACATAATGAAAATCATGCTCCTGAATACCTTTGCATCATATCGATAGCACTGCTCACCCTGTTTGCTCCATGTCAGTTGTTGGATGGGCCCATAACCTGTATGTGTGCAGTTTGATCAATCTATGCATGTTGCACCTCCTGGTGTGCATGTTCCCACTACAACTCCTTCTCTTGTCTATGCACCTATTTTTCTTTCTAGAGTTATTGCTTTAGCACCTCCAACTCCTCCTCTATTTATCTCTATGCCTTCGCACGATCCTCTTGTCGCACTATCACTTGATGGCCTCATTCTCCAAATATGCTTTCATCAAAATTGGATATTCTTGAGCTTGCAACTTTGTTCCACCTTTGCGTTGTCAACAACCTTCCTCTTGCATTTGTCAAATGCAGGTGTGCTACCTTCCACTACTGCTAATGGAACTACTTGATGTGATGCTGCTGCCATTTCATCTTGATATCCTTGTCCATGAACAACTTCAGATGTCTTCATAGATAGGAAAGTTCATAAACACTTGATCAACTGCATCCCCAGTTGTGCTTTCAACTGAGTCTTTGACTTTGCTCTCTTGGAAGCCATTGTACCTATGTTGCTGAGAGGCAGACAAACACCTATGATACCTCTATGACTGCCTATGAAGATTGTGAAATTTTCACTGGGAGGTTATGTGAATGACTCCCAAAACTACACAAGGCACAGTCTGGGCTGTTGGGATGCTGAATGGCTGCTAGAAATGTGCAATGCATAGTCTAACCTGGCCTGTTGAGGACTGAAACTGCGCAATGCAAAATTTTAGTCAGCAGTGACATGTAAACCAAAAAAATCCATTTCACAGTTTCTAGGGCTAGCAAGGTACTTCCTCCCGTAATTGCACAATGCAAGCCTGAGGTCAATGCCGGGCCAGACTTGCACATTTTTTTAGGGAAGGCAGAGCCTTCACTTCCAGAAATTGCAATGCTAGTCGGGCAAGGCAAGGTCCTAGCCAAGGTAGCCTAGACCTGCTGACGGGTGACTGAAAACATGAAAGTTCTGAATGTATGGTGAAATTGAGTGCATACAAGAGTGAATAATCATGCATTCAAATAGTAAGTGCAAGATTCAGAAACGGGAAAGCATGCATGTGTGTGAAGCGAGCTGCTGCAATGCCAACTGTCGGTCCAAAAACAATGTCATGCATGTGACAACAATGAGATGTGAATGCAAACTGAAGCAGTGCTTCTACACGCTAACATACATTGAAATGACAACAAGCACTCATTGAAATCAAGAAGACAACACTTACACAAAGCAAAACACAAAAAGCGACAAAAATGAAACACAAGACATGAAAAGCAAACTTACCCTAAAAAAACTAAGCTGAAAGTGCCAAAGACTCCTGGATGCGATGTGGGATGCCAAAGATGTAAGATCAATGTGAGGAATGAGGTCTCAAACATCTGGTTCATGATTTTTGATAAGATCGAGGTTATGACGCGCATGCCAAAAATCTAGGAAAAAGTCACACTTGGCGAGAGGTTTCTAAAATGAGCTTTGCATGTAACCTCCATCTGCTAAAAATAGATCACAATCTGTGGATGCCTTTTGCAAATTTCCTTTTGCTATTTCAAGAAGAGAAACCCATGCATGCAAATCAATTTTGCTCGGTCCTAGAGGGAACCAGTAAACCTGAAGGCACATGCAATAGCCTGCTTGATTGAAAGAGGGATTTATGCAATTTATGAGAGGAAATCAGCTACTTGTCCCAAACAGATTGCACAATTTTTGGGAGGATCAGGCGACTACTGCATAGAATTGCGCAATTTCTGGGAGGAGCTAGGCTTGCTGGCCTAAAGGGATTCCACAATTTTTGGGAGGAGTAGGTGACTGCTACCCAAAATTGCACAATTTCTGGGAGGAGCAGGTGATTTCTTCCCAGAATTGCGCAATTTTTGGGCTAAGATGAAGTGCTGCGCTAGATTGTGCAGTTTTTGCAAGGAAGCATGTCTGACTATTCTACGCAATTTTCGAGCCTAGTAACTTGCCTGGCTAATTTGTGCACTTTTTGGAGGGAAGGCTGGTTCCCTTCGAGAATTGTACAATTTTCTAGGGGAGTGTCATAGCCAGCAACTAGCCCATGTTCGGAATTGCAAGTTGTGAGGTGAGAGAAGAAAACTTACATGCACAGGTTGGAAAGCTGCTGAAGAGCTAATGAAGCCTATGGACTTAATAGTGCAAGACATGATGTTAAGGATGGTTGGTACGGAGGCCCCAAAACAAAGCTAAGGAAAAATTTTGGAGGGTGGTTGTAGCCGCTACAATACTAAGTTTGGTCATTGACTTTGTCATTGTTTTTGGCTTACCTTGACCTCCTGATCAGGCCACGTTTGATTGGGGAATACCAAGTTTGAGGAGATCCTATTATTGCTTTGACCATCTTTGACTTTCTGGTAAGGGATAATTTGACAGTAGTTGAGTGTAGCTTTTTCCAAGGTTGTTTTGAATTTGAATTTGGCAAGTCAATCTGAATTTTGTACTCTCTCTTTCTCTCTACTGAACATTGATATAATAATAAGAACTTTTGATCAAATGGTTTCCCCATCTTGGATTTTTTCCTTGGTATTTGCCAAATATGGTGGTCCCTTGTCTTGGCTTGTCTTCTGCATATTTTTTTATGTTCTATCTACTTTTACTGTCAATGTGATTAATGGTTAATGCAATTTCTATTGGAGATATAATTTGGTAGTTGTCATTGAGCTACTAAAGGAAAATTTGAGTAATTGTGCTAAGCATAGAACATACCATTGTTAACTAAAATTTACATGGTATTAGAGCACAATTGAAGACAAATGCCAAGCAAGAGAGAGAAAAGCAATTACTAAGAGAGATTTATTTGATCTAGCTTCAATGGCTTCTACATCTTACGTCAAGTTCAAGGATAAGCTCAAGGAAAAATATGACTATCATGCATGGACTATGACTTTGGACTTGACATTGTAAGAGCATAATGCCATGGACTATATGAAGGGAAGATTGGTGGAGCCTCCTTCAAATGAACCTGTTGTTGTAAAGATGAAATACAAGAAAGGTGAGGTCAAAACATTTGATTTCTTATATTTATGATTTAGAAACATCTAAGGAGATGTATGATAAGTTGGTTGGGATGTTCAAAGTGAAGAATGCAAATCAAATGCTCTTTCTCAAAAACAAGTTGAAGGATACCAAGATGGACAAAGGGGACTCTATCCAATCCTACTTCATGAGCATTACAGAAATCAAGAATGACCTTCTATCTATTGGAGAAGTTTTTTTTTGACAGGGAGATCTCTCTGATCTCTCTCGTAGTTCTTACAAGAGCATGGGATGTGTTTATCACCAGCATTATCAACAATGACAATATTCCTAGTTTTGATGAATTATTGGCTAGATGTACTCAAGAAGAGATGAGGATGATAGAGAGAGACAAGCCTTCAAATGGAAATGAATCTATTGCTTTCTCTACTCATGCTAAAAGGAAGAACAATGTTGGTCCAAAGATACAAGGTGAATAATTCAAGCACGAATCCAAAGAAGGAAGAAAAGCAAGGTGCTACAATTGCAATAGGTTTCACCATTATGCTAGAGAGTTTCCTCACAAGAAGGATACTCCAAGGGATGATGAAAACAACAATCACAAAAACTACAAAGGCAATGAAAATCAAAGGAATAATAGGTTCAACAATAAATAAAAAACTAATTCTCCCACTTCTCGAGATGGAAATGGCCGACCTCCCAAGAGGACATGAAATTCCAAGTATGAGGGAAGTAATGTTGTAGGAAAACAAAAACAATTTTATCTTATCTCTGCTTTATCTACTGCCTCTCCTCTGGATACTTTGGATCATTGGTTGATTGATAGTGGATCATTAAGGAACTTCACTGGATATAATGAGGCCCTATCAAATTTGGTTGAAAAGAAGACTAACTTGGAAACCATGATTGGAGATAATGCCACCTATCTCATGAAAGGAATAGGTATTGTCACTCTTCACTTGAATCAAGGTCAAACCATTCATCTATAAGAAGTCTTGTATGTGCCTGCGTTAAAGAAGAACTTGGTGTCTATTTCTACAATCGAAGATAAGGGCTTCAAGGTAACATTCATTTATTGGAAAAAAAACCCTAAAGATGATTTTACCTTGGATTGAGGGTTGAAGGTCTCTATCAATTTGGAGGAAGCCCTTTGGGAGACTTAACTTGTGATACTTCTCTTCAATTTGAATTATGACACAAATTTTTTTCTCACCTTCATTACAAAGAATTACTTGGTGTAAGGAATATGGTAATAGGTATGCCCGAGTTCAACATGAAACATGAAGGAGTTTTCCAGGGTTGTGCAACTGGGGAACTTACAAGGGGACCATTCCCTTCAAGTGAAAGTCAACCTTCTAATATTCTTCAATTGATCCATTATGACCTATCTGATATGTTTCCCTTAACATCATGGGGAGGATACTTATATTATGCATTTTTTGTGGATGACTTCTCTCGCAAAACCTGGACCTACTTCTTGAAGAAGAAGGATGAAGTGTTAAAATGGTTTTGTTCTTTCAAAGCCTTGGTGGAAAATAAAACAAGGAAGAAGATCAAGATATTGAGGACTGACAATGGAATCGAATCTAAATCAAATGAATTTAATGGATTTTGTAGATAGGATGGAATTAGGATGGATACAACCATTCCATACACTCCTAAGCAAAATGGCATTGACGAAAGGAAGAATCGAAAAATCATGGAAGCAACTCATGCCATGTTGCATGACCAAATTCTACCGAATTTATTATGGGGAGAAGCTGCCAACACTCCCATGTATGTTCAAAATAGGATCCCAGATTTAGAACTGGATTTCAAGACACCCGAAGAAGTTTTCACTAGTAATATATCTGATGTTTCCAATTTTGGAATATTTGGTTGTCTAGTGTATTTTCATGTGCCTAAAGAAAAAAGAAACAAGTTCGAAGCATCTAGGAAGAGAGGTATATTTGTGGGCTATAATGAAAATTCAAAGGCATAAAGAATCTATGTGCCTGGACAAAGAGATGTTGAAGTTAGCCATGATGTCATCTTCGATGAAGATACTTCTCTTGGGAAGGCTCGAGATCTCCCCATTCCAAAGAAGGACAATAATAATGATGCTGCGGAAAATCAGGATGAACCTCCTTCAAATGAGCCTATTCCTGATGTTGAAGGCCTGATGGATCCCATTGATACCCCACCTAGTGATCCTCTACCTCAAGGAAAATATCATTGTGGCTCAAAGATACTCTTGAAGATGATGAGAGACATATTTCTGTAAGAGGTACTTTCTGTGAAAGAAAAAAGTGAAACAGGTATCAAGGGTACTTAGTTTCTATGAGTACTATTATTCAATCTGAGCCATGTATGTTCAAAGAATTATTAAAACACCAATTTTGGAAGGATTCTATGAATGAGGAATATGAATCTATCATGAAGAATGATTTCTAGGACATGGTTCCTAGACCCAAGGACAAGTCTATGGTTAGTTCTAAATGGCCTTACAAAATCAAACATGGAGCTGATGGGAAGGCTGAAAAATATAAAACCAGGTTCATTGCTCGGGGCTTCTCCCAAAAGGAAGGAGTGGACTATGATGCAATATTTTCACTGGTTTCCCAATATACCACTATCTAATCCATTATTTCTACTGTTGCCTCTCAAGGATGGAGCTTACAGTAGATGGATGTTAATACTACTTTCTAACATGGCTTTCTTAACTAGGAAGTCTACCTAGAACAAATTGAGGGGTTGAAAGTACAATATCGAAGGACACACATGTGCAAGTTGAAGAAAGCCCTCTATGGGTTTAACCAACCCCCTAGGGCTTGGTATGAGAGGATTGATAGTTATCTTATGAAGATTAGATTCACAAGGAGCAATGTTGATCCTAACCTATACTTCAAGATTGAAAAGGACATGCTTCTCATTTTGGTCCTTTATTTGGATGATCTCTTTCTGAGAGGTGTAGAACCTCTCATTTATCAATGTAAGAGGGAATTGGCTTTCGAGTTCTAGATGAAGGATCTAGATTTGATGCATTAATTCCTAGTCTTGGAGGTCTTGTAAAAGCTAGGTGAGATTCTCCTTTATTAAGGAAAATACATTATGAAGCTGCTTGAGAGATGTGGGATGGTGGATTGCAAGTATGTGTCTACTCCTATTGGCTTGATGGGGCCTGACCTAGGTTCAACGTTCTCTCTGCCAACCAACAAAACCCTAACTTCTGTCCCTTTCGGAAACAACCTGCATAGCATAGGCTGCAGTCTCACCCGAAGCAATATTGGTGGATGACATAACCAGGTTTCTACATCCAGAGGCCTGTGTGATAGGTTCCTACAGCCCTTACAATTTAGATCTACTTTCACGCACCCGTATCCCTTTCAAACAAACAACTACTTTAAATGCACTTAATTATCCTTAACATGCATAAATATTATAGATCTACTATTTCCATGCAACAATTAAGCATTAATTCATATAAAACATAACACATAGAGAAGATATAAAAACTTGCAGAAGTGATAAATAAGATTCAGATGCATCAGAATTGGCTCAAAAATGTCATTATTAAGAATAATCATTCAAGTACAAACTTATTTTGCCCTGCGCACTCAGTTGTAGGGACCCGTGCACTAAGCCTGCAGACTTACCAAGGTATCTACGCATTCAGCTACAAGAGCCTTCCTCTTTTGCCTAAGTATAGGAAATAGACCTTTCATGCCTTAGCGTTTTTCCCAAAACAATGATTCTTATAAACTGTTAGATACTTAGAGTCATTGTGACTCATCTATATATAGAATTTCGCTTACAATATCATGATTCGTGGACCATGGGTGGGTCTCAAAACTCTCTATCACTTACCCACCTAAGGGACTAAACCCCTTTGACTCATACTAGCTTTGTGCTCCGCTTCCACATTTCACAGAGAGTTTACATGCTTACAAAATTTAACCAAAATTTGACTCAACTTGATCCTAAGGACCCTATCCCAACAGGCCCCCAACACAAATTGGGTGACTCGCCCTCGAGTCACTCAACTGGCACAACAATCTTGGCTTGGAGTTCGTAGAACTCCATCTTCAATACCTGCAAGTTAGCAGTACCCCGCACCGCGGCTTACTGTACTTCTTAGACGAGCTTCTTTGTAGTAGGGCCTTCCACTATGAGGCCCATCATCCTTTGTGTCTTCTGGATGGTCTTAAACTTTTATTTAACTAACAAAGTAAGTCGACATGCTTCCTCTGTGCATGGTTGCGTCTTGGCCCTCAACATGGCCTCTTTTCATTACAGTTCTTCAATCGTTGTCTCCAGCTGTTGTCCTTCCTATAGCTGAGTGAAGCACTGGACTAGAGCCAAAGTGCACGTAGTTGACATGATTTTCGTCAAAATTCTATTACTTTTCACTTATATCTATACCAATCTTCTGCAAAGTGGGGTCCTCCTACAGAGATGTCCAAATTTGCATGACCTTCTCGAAGTGATTTGTGCAATCCTTGACTGTTGTGTCCAAAGTGGCCATTCCCTCTTTAATCGCTTCTCCGCATTGCTCCCGAACTTCTGGTGGAGTGGTCGGTTGTAAATTCAACTGCAATTATGAGATCTACATATGTAACTCAAATCAGATTCAGCTGATTTCCTCCTTTGATTCCTTGACCATTGCAACCAACTTCCGAATCTTTGTTTTTGACCTTGCGTCTTCGGGAATGTTAAATTTTGGCACTTTATTACATGCATGTGTAATGGCTTCCTCCAAGGTTTGGTGGCACGTGGCCAAGTCTTCCTTCTCTTTTAGTGCATGCAGCTTTTCTATGAATATCTTCTCATTGTTGGCCTTCACTTTGATGATTACTAGCACCGCACGTTGCTCCCTAACCCTTAATTCATTGGATATGCCTTGATGTAATTCATGGAGGGTCTGAATAGGAAGTGTCGTAACATTGACACCCAAGTCCTTGAGTTGTGCCAACTAAGTGTTTCCTTCCTCTGACTAAGTGTAGGGACTCTTATGGCAGTGGAATGCCTCTAAATTCTAGAGTTTGATCAGAATCCAACACAGTTGTGCTCACTTGTTGCAGCCTCTCTTTAATCCCGCTTGCCTGACCAACACTTGCTTGCAGCTGTCCCGTCTGAATCTGCAGGTTGCACAAATCCTTCTGCACATTCCCCAACAACTACTAGTACTATTGTTGAAACTGTGTCCACATTTTCGTCGTGGTGTCATGGACCTTATCTTTGATTTCATCCAAGCCCCCTCAATGAGGACCATTGGATCAACATGCGTGTGCTTATTGGATTTTTTCTTCTTTCTAGGTCCGTAAGTTGTGTCCTTGCGGCACTTTGTTACTCTAAAGGGAGCGCTCTTCTTCTCATCCCTGCCTCCTTCAACATTAGACTCTTATTTTTCCTTAGTGTGTTGAGAAGCAGACTCCTTAACATTAACAATGGTCTCCTTAGTAACACACTCTTTCTTAGCAACTACTTTAACAATAGCCGCCTTGGCATCAACTTCCTTCTTTTGTTGTGCAACTTTCTTTTGAGCTACAACCTACTCATCCTCCTTTTTCTTTTGTGCTCCTGTGCTTTGCACATAGGAACTCTCCCCTTCCTTGCTTGTATCTGCACCGAGATCTGAGGGGTGCAACCAGTCCTTTGGCCATTTCCCCACAATTTATTATACATCAGCCTCACTCACCAAGTACGATAGCTTGTACCATGTCTTCCTTAGATAATTTCTCAAGTGGATAGACACATTGTGACAATCTGCCTTGAACTCTGTATAAGCCTCCAATTTTCTCAAATAGAGTTGGTGACAGCATCAGCCTCTCGCTGATCACTGTGCGGAGATCCATCTCTACCATCTCCATGATTCTTTCAGGGTCCTTCATTTCCCATAGCGAAGCAAACTTCATGGGTTCTAGTAAGTCAACATCATGTGGAGGAAATTGACTATCTTCTAGTAGCCTCCACACGACAAGGGAAATCAACAACAATAGCGAGGCATAATGGAATGTCTTGCCTTCATCATGTGCTTCACGATAGTTTATAAAAAATTCTTTATAGAGGTATTGTTCCCAGTTGTACTGCACACCCTTAGCACATTGTGTAGCAAGTAAAATTATGGTGCCAAAACCTCATCCGCGGAACACTTCCTCATGATCTTACAGGCTAAGATCTACGTGGAAAACTACACCACCTTGTCTATAATAGAGCGAACGTAATATCCACACGACTTCCTCACTAAGCCAAACTCACTCTTAATTTGATTCATGAGTTTCTTTTCTTTGGTTTTACCTCCAAATGCCTCGGCTGGATCCACCCCTTGGTAGGGAAACATTGTAATGCAGTGGATCATCATGTCCATAATGGGGATGGCTTCTCCCAACCAAAGACACCCATCATGTACTAGGGTAAGAAACTATCACATAGAGATAGTGTTGATGATTGTTCTGCTAAAATGTGGCACATACAACATATTCAACAATCCTACCTTTTCGACCCCTATGACCCATTTCATTGGCTCTAGTCACATTACTCCGGCCTCCTCATAGTAAATCTTTGCCAAATACTTATTTGGTGCTAGCTGGGGGAATTTCTGATGATCCACTAGATTCGAATCTTCCATTTTGAGTGCAGGAATGTGCCTTAAGAGCACGCCTTCAAATACCACCTTCTCTGGTAGCAGTGTTGTATAAACCATAAACTTGGCGGTATTTGCATCTTTCAGTACCTTTGCTTTTCCTTTTCATGGTGGGATATACTTCGGGAGCTGAGTTATATGATCACACTTTTCGTGTCCAACTCCTCAATGCCTTTGTGGAGCACTTCTTCATCATGATCAAGGGGTTCATGTAGCTATTTTGACTTGTCCATTTTCCCCTTTTGGCGAATCTCAATGGGGTTCTTCCTTGGTGACTATCTCACTGGAAATTGCTACAGTTTCTTCTGTTTTTTCTCAACAACATATGGCTTAGGCTTAGGCAAAATTGACGCCATAGGTACAGAGGGTGTTGCCTCCATTTCCGATGCAACTTCAAGGGCTATTACTTTAGAACTTGTGGCTTATATGGGGTTAGAGGTCATCATTTTGTCCAAGAAGGCCTTACAGAAAGTTTCATACATGTTAGCTATCCTTGGGTGCTTAAAAAGTTCTTCCCAATCAGACACGTTCATAAAATTGAGGCAAGAAAGCTCACAATTGATTTTCAAAGAGAAAAGTGTTATAATGTAGGGAAACATGACAAATTTATAGGCGATTTCAAATTCAAATCCGACCATTCCCTCTAAATTTCTATCATAAATGCATCTTTGGCGGCAGATTTTTGAAGATTTGCACCATAAATGTAGCCTACCCACTCATTCTAATGGAAAGTTTTCCATACAATCATCTACAATGCATCCAATGGCTATTTTTTGACCTTGGTGTGTGGCACCAACCTCCATGGCGTAGCCCTCTAGGTGCAACTCCTCTTGGCGCACTGGCTGCTTCCATCGCGCAACCCCGTTACTTCGTTTTCCCATTCTCAGGCAATGTAGTTTATAGTCCCATACTTCCTTGTAGTTGCATGGAGTACTAATACTATCCCATCATCATATAGTCATTGCGCAGGGGCAAGATCCCCTTTATACAACTTCAATTGATTGGCATTGAATTTTCCTAGAAACAATTCCCCATTCAACTTTGCGAGATGAACGAAGACACCATTTGTAATTTCCTTGACTACATAGGGAACTAGCCAATGCATTTGAAACTTGCTAGGAAATTTTGTGAATTTATTATCATAATGTGACACTAAATCATTCACCTCAAAGGTGAGCAGCTTAATATTTCGATTATGTCAGGCCTTCTCAAATTCATTTTGCACCTGTTGGTGAAATCTTACTAAAAACTAGTCTTCTTCTAATTCCAACAACTATGCAAGCTGCTCCTCCATAGTCTTGCAATCCACCATATCATTCAATGCTGCAATATGCAGGCTCAACACAATATACTCCATGGGCATGAGAGCCTCTATCCCATAGATCCATCTAAACGAAGTTTGGCCTCTCAAATTTGTACATGTGGTCCTATATGCCCATAGGACTGCTAATATGCATACCTCCCAATCATCCCTTTTGGCATTGCAGACCTTCGTCAACACGCTTTCTGGGATCTTATTGAACACTTCAACCTTACCATTAGCTTGAGGATGATAGGGCATACTCTTTTGATGATAAACCTAGAATTCTTTGAGCACTGTGGTAGTTGTTTCATTTAAGAAATGCATACCCCTATCACTCATCAGTATGTTAGGACATCCAAACTACATCAAGACAAACTCAAAGAAGAACTTAGCAGCTGTAGCAGTGCTACAGTCTTTGACTAGTTGTGCCCCCGCCCATCTTGTCAAATATTCAATTGCAAGAATAATGTATCACGTGCTCTTCATTTTCCCTGGTGGTTGTATTGGACCTACAAAATCAATCACCCATTTGTCAAACACCTGCAAAGAAATCTGCAAGTTCAAGGGAAGTTCATCCCTTCGTGATGGCTTCCCCGTTCTTTAACAAACATCACATGCCCTACAATATGCCTTAAAATTCTTATGCATTGTCAACCACCACAGTCCTGCACGCAGAATATTCAGCACGGTTCGTCTTCCTACATAGTCTCCTCACACCACTCCATGTGATTCGACGAGAATGCTAGATCGTTCAAACTCTGGAACATATCGACGCAGTATTTCATCAGTGCCCATCTTATACAAGTGTCCAACTATTATAGAAAAATTAGCTGTGCAAACCAACAGTTCCTTTTTCTATTATGTAGAGTATCCCTCTAGGCTTGTACTAGTGGTTAAAAAATGGGGTATGTTAGCAAAGTGATCACCTGTGACACGTACAGCAAAGAGTTGTGCATCCAACAATACTTCTTCCAAACTAGTGGGTTCTTCACCTATCTCAATTCTGGATAGATGATTTGGTTCCTCTTTCAATCATCCAGGCTTCACAATCACCTCAAAGTCATATTCTTGAAAGAGCAATAACCATCTATAAATCTTCCCCCCAACATAGGGTTTTTGACTAGGTACTTGAGAGCGGAGTGATCTGTATACATCTTGAAGTGAACGCCCAACAAGTAATGTCAAAATTTATGTAGCGCGTACACCATTTCCAACCCTTTGCACTATGTAGTTGAGTAGTTCTTCTTGGCCTTTGATAATTTCTTTCTCGTAAAGGCTATAGGATGATCAATTTCACCTTCGCCTGTCTAGGTCAATACTGCTCTTAGCACAATACACGAGACATCAACATGAACATAAAATTATTTCTTCTAGTCTGGAAACACCAAGATGGGCGCAATCACCATATTTTCCTTTAACACATCTAGACTGTGTTGACATTCCTCATCCAAGTAGAAATTCATGTCCTTCTTCAATAATTTTTCCATTCGTGGTACTTTACCAACCCAAACAAAGTCTAGTCATCAAAATATACTTCTAATAGTTTATGGATGAATTCCTTAAAAGTAGCAATTATGGCCCTTGAGAAGATCGTGGGCGCATTCTTCAGTTCGAATGGCATCACTATCTATTGGAAGCATCCCCACTCCGTCGCAAAAGTAGTCTTGTTGTGATTCTCCGGCGCCATCTTAATCTAATGTTACCCCAAGAACACATCAGTGAACGAATAGGCTTCATGCCCTCCAACATTCTCTAAAACTTCACCTGTAAATGGTGTTGGAAATGGGTCATGAACACAAACATTATTTATCTTTCTCAAATCTACACATATCTTGATTTCACCATATTGCTTCTTTTCCTAAACAACCATAGGGTTCACCCAATCAAACTCTTCTAATGACTCAATGATTCCAGCCTCCAAAATTTTGTCCAATTCTTTGTAGACCTTCTCCTTATATTTGGGATTTAGATGGTAGATTCTTTGTTTCATGAGCTTCGCATAAGGCTTTAGAGTGACCTTCACTACACCCAGATCCTCGACTATTCCCTTCAAATTCGCGAACTTGGTGGGAAACAACTGTTGGTATTCGCACAGTAGTTCCTCAACTTTATCGACTGTAACTTCATCCCAATAATCGCATATCTTTGAAAACTTAGGTTTCACCTAGGATCCAATGTTTACTTGCCTGGTCTTCAAAGGTTCTGTTATATCAGGGTTCATGGCTTTAGGGCCTTCAATATTGCACTCTCCCTCGGTCTTTGGAATGTTGATATTTCATGGATCCTCTTCTTCTTCTTCTATATTTAAGTTGTAACATTCCAATGCATGGCACATTTGTGTATTCAAGTCTGGTTGAACCCATTCTACTGGCTCCTCAGGCATCCTGAAGATTGCGGCCTTAATTTTCTGGGGTGCTTCATCAATACATGTAAATCCATCCTCAAAATAGAAAGTTAACAAGAAACTTTCCCTTAGGATATCCCATTCGACTGTCCCATGGCATAGCTCTGTTTCCAAGTACCAGTTCATCAAAATAGTATTTAGGGTGTGACAAAATATATGTACCCATTCTGGTTGAGGCTCCTCCCCCCAAGATTTAGTCCATCCAATTATGTTGGGAAGATGAGGCAGGGTGGATTTCTCTTATGAAATCAAGGTCCCATTGTTGGAAAGGGGTTTCACCAGATATAGTCCTCAAGGGTAAAGGAAAAAGCTTCTTTTTACCTTCAAATATTTGGCATTTGTGGCATGAAGTAACCTTCTTTTAGATATCAGAAAATAGGGTGGTCTAGTAAAAACCCGCACTCAGAATCTTATTTGCAGTAATCTTCCAATACAGGTGTCCACCGCAGTCTCCTTCATGGAACTCTTGCATGAATTTATCTGCTTCATTTTCCAACAAACATTTTAGTAAAACACCACCAACATCTTTCCAATACAAATTTTCATTCAAAATACAAAACTTAACAACTTTAGGTTTAATAAATCTATCCTTTGTTTTAGTTAAACCAGGAGGAGATTGTAAATTATGTAGCACATAAATAATCTCTGCATACCAGGGAGAGCTAGCAAAAGCTTCTACTACCATTGGAGTCGCTAGCTCATCTAGTTCATTAAATATTTCCATAAAACTTATATTTAAAGCATGCAAGCGAGATTTTTCCATTAATTTTGCTAACCCTTGACCTTTGATGAGTTTAGTGGGTCGGACTTCAATATCATACTTTAATATAACAACCATCCACTTACCCCTTTTCCCATTTGTATCGTTTTGAGTCAATATATTTTTAAACACTGCACTTGGAACAAAAGAAATGATGTGTGAATGAATAACATACACTTTAAAATATTTTATGGCCTTTACCAGGGAAAAAACATGTTCTTCCATAATGTCATATTTCAATGTTGCATCTCTCAAAGCTTTGCTAAAGAAAACAATAGGTTTTTCATGGCCCTCATCATTCTTTTGTAGGAGAACTGCAACTATGATGTGTTCTCAAGAAAATGAAAAAAATAGGAAATATTTAGTAAAATATGGACTAATTAACATAGGTTCCCTAGTTAAAGTATGATTTACATTGTTAAACGATTGTCTAGCTTCCATGTTACATTTTACCTCAGTATCTTTCTTTAGAATATTGGTAATATTCTTTAAAAGTTAAGCTAAATTCAGAATGAATCTCCTTAAGAAATTTATTTGTCCAATAAAATATTGAACTTCCTTTATATTTATTAGGGGATTAATTTTCAGTATAGCTTCGATTCTGCTGGGATCTATCTTGATTCCTTCTTCGAAATTATGTGTCCTAACAATTTTCCTTCTTACAAACCGAATAATATTTTCTTGGGATTGAGGGAAATGCGAAATTTCTAACACTTTTCAAAAACTCTTCTTAGGTCATTTAAGTGTTCCTCATCTATTTTCAAAAACAACAGTGATGTCATTTAGATATATAATTATGAAATGACCCATTTCATCAGAAACATTAAAATCCATGTCTCTCTGAAACGTTGCTCTAGCATTCATTAGACCAAAAGGAATTTTCACATACATGAAGGTGCCCCAAGGTGTAGTAAATGATGTTTTCTCTTGATCCTCTAGGTGTACTAAGACCTATTTATAACCAAAAAATCTATCCAACAAGGAAATCATGCTAGATCCAACCACCTTCTATAGGATGTGGTCCATATTGGGCAGAGTTTAATTTTCTTTTAGTGAGGCTTTATTTAAATTTGGGAAATCAATGCATACCTTGATTTCACTAGTCTTTTTTCGAGTGGGAACCAAATCTGATACGCATTTGGAATATCTCAGAGGTACTATAACTTTTGTATCATAGATTCTTTTTAACTCTTTTTCAACCAGAGGCATCAAAATTGGATTAATCCTCAATTTTAGTTTAAATGGTTTATGATCTTATTTCAAGGGAATTTTGTGTTGTATGATACTGGTGTCATATGCTTTTAGGTCATCATAACTCCAAGAAAAAACATCAATGAATTATTTAAACAATTTAATGTACTTGAGCTTTTCAACTAGGGGTAAGGATTTGGATATTTTGATCATTTTTGGTTGAAGTTCAGTCTCAATATTATGTTCCTCAACACCAACTCCAGTGGGTTCAAATTTGGGCTTCTTAGCTACAAAATTGAAATCAAATAAATCTTCTAATGGAACAAACCCTCTAGGTAGGATGTTATCTTTCAGTTGTAAAACATATGTTTCTTGTTTTTCTTCATTTATTTCATGTGATTCTAATTTATTTACACTAGTATGTACACCATCTTCTACATCAAATTCTATATCTATATTAGCATCTTCGAATTTGTCTTTAGACTGTAAAACATTTTCAATTTGAGCATCATCTTCGAAAACCTACCAGTATCTAATGTTATCATGTACAACATGTCTATTTTTCACTTCGACAATATATAGACAAGTAGGATGAAATGGTAATTTACAAGTACTTGTTGAAGTAGCAAGACCATCAGGCAGTATATTTTGATCTCTTGAAACTGTAGACAAACTATATTGAATAAAATAATCTAGAAATTCTAACACAACATTTCTATAGTCTCTCATCTTAGGATGTTTTTCAAAGTATTCTCCTTTTATTTGTTTTATAACCAACCCAAAATCTGCATGAATGGGAGTCCATTTGGCACCAAGTTTCTTCAAGAGCTATAAACCTAAGATCAAGGATTCATAATCTACAACATTATTAGAACATTGAAAATTCAATTTGTAGGAGTGGCCTTCTAAGTTATGAGTATATGAATTAGAAACCAGCACCAACTCCTTCTTTACTCACTGATCCATCAAAAATCAAATTTCATAAAACTTTATCTAAACTATCCTGCTCAGTGATTAATGTTTGACCATCAGCGTTGAGACAGAAAAAGTATTGTGATTTGATTTTGGTCTTGTGTGCTTACATCATTGTAGAGGATAAATGCATCCAAACTAGAATGAACATAATATATAGGATAATTATTAGGCCTATCCTTAGTGGTGACCATAAATTTCACGAGTTTCTCTCTATAGAGTCTTTTGTTCTAACCAAAGAAAGGGATTGTTGCATAGGACATATCCATCTATAAGGTTCCATGGAGTTTGGCATTGCATGAACGAGAGAGCATTATTCCATATTTGGGTGGGATCTCGACAACTACTATATCCATAATTATAGTTTTGGCAGAGATTTGAACTAAATTTACACATAAATGTTTTATAAGTCCAAGGCACTTTACTTGGCTAGAATCAAACGAATATAGGTCTTTATACCTTTTGGTAGTATTTAAGCCCAAATTCTCCATAATTACTTTCGGCATAAGATTGCGGGAGGCACTTGAGTCAAGCATAGCATTGTGTAAGATTTTATCATGAATAGTTAGACTAACATAAAAGGGAGGAACATCTCCTTCTTGAATTTTTCCATCAACTTCTAGGCCAAATAGTAATTTAGGTTGATCATCTGATACATTAACTATATCGATGCTTTCGCCTATGCTCAATGCTTTCATTATCTGGGATCTATAGACAATTTTTTTCATAAATTTTGTAAGGGGAATGGGTATTTTGATTTTTTCTAATTCATTTTCTATATTAAATGATGTTTGTGTTTTATTTGAATTGACAACTTCTTGTTTGTCAGCCACATATTTCTAGGGTATATATCTTGGTTGGTTGGTAGAAGGATCATTTTTTTGAATGATTTGGATGCAGTATGAGGTTTTTTCTAGATTAGAACATCAAGATTCTTTTTGTAAGAAACTCAACATTCTTTTTGGCAGGTGTTTCAACTGGCTTCTTTGATGGAGTATCCGATGTTTTCCTACTCCTAAAGTTATACTATTTATGGACTTCCATAATAGCATTCTCAAAACCTTCATTGTAATATTCTGATTCTTCAGGTACTATCTCATTTTGGGATAACATGAAAAGGTGTTTTTCTTCCTCAGTCAGGAAAAAATAGTCATTATCATTTACTCCCATGAGATTTATTTGAGTGTCTTCTATATCAAAATATACTTTAGTCTCCTCATATGTGTAATTTTCTTGGAAAGGAGGCATTACCTACTGGTCTAGACCTTTTGGGTCCCTTTGTTTTATCTAGGTTTGATTTCTTCGATAATTTGGATTTCTTATTTGCCTAGTTTGATTTTCTCTGTGAGGAGCCCTATCATCTATACTGATTTTATGCATCATTTTCTCTATTGTTCTTAGTAGAATGTCTAATTTATAATCATCAGAAACAAAATATGAAGGTTCCTCTTTTATTGTTACTCTTTTTTCAGCCTTTAACTTAGCTTTCTTGGGTAGTAAATTAGCCTCTACTTTAAGTGCATTTGCTTGCATCTCCTATAAGGTTGAGGGATCTCTTTCTCCCAGTTTATAGGCCATATCAACGTCAAATCCTTTTGGGAAATGTATCAGGGCCAAGCTCAGGGGTGGTTTAATGGGAATGGAAATTACATTGTAAACCCTATTGAATCTTTCAAAATACTCTTCTACGGTTTCATTGGGTCCTCCCTCAAGGTTTTTATAATAATTAAGGATCGATAGAGGAATCATTTTGATTTCCAACATAGTTAGGAAAGATTGGTTAAAAACAACAAGGTCAGATATACTACCTGCTTCTAAGTTTCTGAACCACTTTCTGACTTCTCCACCTAAGCTTTGAGAAAATAGCCTTAGTTTTAGATCATTCTCGTCTACTTCATGTAGATCAAAAAAATCATTCATCCTATCTATGTGCTCTTGTGTAGTGATAGAAATATTACCATCAAATTGGGGAATCCTATTTTGATAGTCTTGGGGCATCTCATGAAATTGAGCAGGTAAAACTAGGGGTGCATAATGAGCAACCATGATATTTGGTCTTAAGGGAGGAGCATATATAGGATTTGTGTGAATTAATTGAGTGACTACTTGTAATACTACTATATGAGTAGTAGAAATTACAGAAGAGGTAGGGCCAACAAATGTTGGATGAACTAATTGGGAAGATGAAGTGAATGCTGCAATGGTAAGAGCAGACAGCTGAACATATTGTTGTATGTAAGCTTGATGTACAACCTAATCAAGGGATGAAAAAATATCTTGCAGTTTTTCAAACTCCCAAAGGGCTTGATAATCTGAATCAGGTTCAACAAATAGTCTTATTTGTTTATAGAGTTGAAGAATGGCTTCATCAACCACTAGATAATCAACAAAAGATTTAGCCTTAGTCCTAAAAAGACTATGTACAAAAGGTAGGTGAAATTGAATATCTTAAATGGTATTAAGGTTTTCAGGAAGAGAATTTTCGCTTGAAAGGGGGCTATTGCTTCCTTGGATTTTAGCTAAACATGTCCATTTGAGTAATTTTTCGAGATTGTCTAAACTTTCACTAGAGCAGGAATGACTCAAGTATAAATTCTTTTTGTAGCCAGATCTTTAAAAATAAAAAAAAAAACCTCTAATCCTTTATTTCCAATGTCTTAATCATTAAATTTACTAAAATAAGGATATATAAATGTTATAGTCATATTTGGGCACTGCAACCCCAATCATATATGTCGATAGACCAAGGGCTCTTTAATCCCTAAAAGTGTTGTTTCATATCCTAAAGAATCATGGTCAACTGATTACATCATTTCCCAGAAGCTCCACCTGAAAAACCACTCAGAACTCGCCAAAACTGGACCATACAGACTGCTCCATGGTCAAGGTGTGATGCGTACTGGCTGCTGCGCTAGCCAGGTGTGATGCATACTGAAAGAACCTTCTGTGGGGTGCGAAGAGCGAGAGTAGACAAATGGCAAAGATAGTTTGCTAAGTGGAAACTCGGAGAATCTTCTAGAAACTTCTCATATGACACTTGCCTCTCTGAATTAGCCCAAGGATGAGTAAGAGATCAATGAAATCTCCAAGTGGAACCAGAAACTAACAGTGGAATGACACTAATAAAAACCCGAGAGTTGACTCACACCTCTACAAATATCTATAAATGTATCCCTCATTTGAGAGATCTAGGGGATGGAATTTTGTAATTTGTAAGGAAGTGTTGTTGGTTTCTCTTTGAGAAGGAACATTGTATTGTTGGTTGATCATGCTTTTCATGAGGTGAAGAGGGCTTTGAATCTGGGAGGATGATGCTGGATTAGACAACTAGGTTGTAATCCTCTCTTCTATTTCTACTATTAATAAATTTCTTTGAGTTTTCCTCCATATAATTGTGTATTTGTGAATCTTGTTATTTGTGGATGCAATTGTATGGTCAATGTATTTCTGATTCTGCATTTTTTATCATATCATAGATCGAGATGCTTTGATGGTGTTTTTTTACTTTGAATATACAGGTATTCTCTAAAGTGGGACAAGTAGAAGAGGAGTGGCAAGCTCTATCAAGGGAGAGAAGAAACGAGCAAGGAGCCAAGTGGAAGATCTAGGTTGGTCCTCTTTGTTTCTCTCTTATCTATCATACATAAAGGAAATCACAAAGTGCTTTGATTGTTTGATTCTAAGATAGCTACCCATCTTAGTGGGACTAGCAGATCGAAAAGACACTAGTTTTCATGGAAACAAAATGGCGACTCTGCTGGGGAGCCGGTAGTTTGTTTGTTTGTTATTGTTGTTTGCTTTATAAATTATAGACGGAGCATGAAGTTAGCCAGCTAGCCGTTGAACTACTCGTGCTATGCAACTGCAAAGTAGATGAATGCTGCTTCAGTCAATCTCCATGTTGGTTTATGAACTGAACATCTAACTTACACGCATCCTAAACAACCTTGTGGTAGGTCAATAACCTCATAAGATCATACCCCTGTACTTTGTTTTTATTGTCTATCATAGCTCAACCTAAATCACTGAACTTAGCTACAAATTTTGAGCAAAAACCAAACTCAGTTTCGTTCCCTGGCCCATGGCACTGTCTGTAACTGACAACCTATATGCTAGGGGTGATTTTAGGGGCGAATGTTCACCCTTTGGCGAAATTAAGGGGTTTTAAATTTTTAATGGGCGAATATTTTGTATCATAGTACATTTTTACAAATCACCTCAAATAGCCCACCTTATTTTGAGGGAGAGGGTAAAAAGGGTAAATTTAGCCCTTGAAAGTAGGAGTTACAACCTTCCATTCACCCATTTTCAAGAATAAGTTTTATTTAAGTGAATCCATTCGCCCATTTTCAAGAATAGGTTTTATTTAAGTGAATCATATGGGCCAAAGGCCCAAATATATTTATAAAAAATGTATGGTAAATTAATAAAAATATAAATAAATGAGAGGTATGGTAAATAAATAAAGCATTTTTTATATTTACTCCATAAGTCACCTTATATACATGCAAGGTGTAAACAAATAAAAATATAAGTAAAGTGGAGGTATGGTAAATAAATAAAATGTCTTT